>CAUYPK010049887.1:0-22766 GCA_963574355.1 Loris lydekkerianus | reverse complement strand
GAACGGCAAGCTGAAATCATGGGTAGTGACATCTCCCTAACAGCAGGTTAGATCTGGATTGAAGTTCACAGTGCTGAAGGCAGAAAGACCAGTTTGCCATCCTTGAGATACTTTACTAAGAAGGATATGTTCCAACTCCATCCATGTAAACATGAAAGAGGTAAAGTCTCCATCTTTCTTTAAGGCTGCATAATATTCCATGGTGTACATATACCACAATTTATTAATCCATTCACAGATCGATGGGCACTTGGGCTTTTTCCATGACTTAGCCCAATGTACTCAGCCTTACTATGAAACTAATTTAGGGCTTTCACATGAAAGCTATAACCCAGTTACAACCTAAGAATAGGGGAAAGGGAGAAGAGGGAGGGGGAGAGGGGTGGAGGGAGGGGTATTGGTGGAATTACACCTACGAGGCATCTTACAAGGGTAAGGGTGAAACTCAGCAAATGTGAAATGTAAATGTCATGCCACGGTAACTAGGAAAATGCCAGGAAGGCTATGTTGACTATTGGGATGAAAATGTGTCAAATGGTCTTATGAAGCTAGTGTATGATGCCCCATGATCATATTAATGTATGCAGCTATGATTTAATAATAATAATAATCATAAAAAGACCAGTTTGCCATCACTTATTTCAGCAGTTTCTCATTGATGGATATTTAGGTTTTTTTCAAATTTCTGTTTAAGGCCCTTCATCAGATAACCTGGGAGCAGTTATCAACTTCCTTTAAAACACACACCAGTAGACACCAGAGACACAGATGTCTCACTTCATACTAGTCTATGCACAGTCACGAAGCTGATTTTATTTTTTAAATGATGTATAGCTCAAATCCTTATATATCAGTGCCTCTTTTAACCATAGGGATTTTGGATGCTGAAAGAGGTGATGATGGTTACATTAAAACTTTCTGGTCTTCTGGGATGATTCCTCAGTAAACCTACTCAAAATTGGAGTACCCTAGCTTTAAAATAAATATGACAACTTTTAACTAAGAGAAATACTGTAATGTGTTTATTATATCCTGATGAACTTTTTTATTATAAGGTCAGATATTTCACAAATTTTCTTTTTGAAAGAACTTTTTAGCTATTTCCTTTTCTGTGCCTTTTCTGAGTTCCCTAAACTTAGGTAATTCATCCGTCCTCTACATGTGTCTATTACCAAGACATCTTTGCCTACTTCTCTTTCTCCTTCCTTCTGTTGTTTCTCTTTACTGAACTTGCCCGCTTGAGGGTAAAGACTTCTTCACTTACTCATTTTATATTCCTCAGTTCTTTTTTTTTTTTTTTTTTTTTTTTTGAGACAGAGCCTTAAGCTGTCACCCTTGGTAGAGTGCTGTGGCATCACAGCTCACAGCAGCCTCCAACTCCTGGGCTCAAGCGATTCTCCTGCCTCCACCTCCCAGGTAGCTGGGACTACAGGCGCCCGCCACAATGCCTGGCTATTTTTTGGTTGCAGCTGTCATTGTTTGGCAGGCCCGGGTTGGATTCCAACACACCAGCTCAGGTGTATGTGGCTGGCGCTTTAGCTGCTTGAGCCACAGGCACCGAGCCTATTCCTCAGTTCTTAAATCAGCGCTTAGACACTGAGGCTTTCCCCCCTGCCATCCTTGCAATCCTTATCACAATTGGCATTTCATTGACCTCTGGCCATGAGGTGTGTCCTGCTAAGTGCTTTGAGTTTTCTCATTTAATTTCCCAGTAAACCTATGGGTAAGTTCTATGTGAATCTTGTGGGAAGTTTTTCTTCTTTCTCCTTTTTTTTTGAGACAGAGTCTTACTTTGTTGCCCTTGGTAGAGTGCCCTGGCATCATAGTTCAGAGCAACCTCCAACTGTTGGGCTCAAGTAATGCTCTTGCCTCAGCTTCCCAAGTAGCTAGGATACAGGTGCGTGCCACAGTACCCGGCTATTTTTAGAGATGGGGCTCACTCTGGCTCAGGCTGGTCTCGAACCTGTGAGCTCAGGCAATCCGCCCACCTCGGCCTCCCAGAGTGCTGGGATTACAGGCGTGAACCACCGTGCCCAGCCTCCTGTGCTTTTACTATTTTTAAGTAACAAATGGAAGTGACAGCAGAGAGAAGCCGAATATTCTATGTAGTTATCACATTTCCTAAATGCTAATGCTAGACCCCAGCAGTCTAACTCCGGCATCTGTGCTCTTAACCCCTTCTCTACATAGAAAGTGAGTGACTGCTTGCAAGCTAAGTAATGTTTGTCAGGGTGTTCACGTTATTAACTCCTATTAGTACATTTTCCCCAATTTTCTATTTGAAATTTAAAAATCCACAGAAGACTTGAAAGAATAGTAATAGTAAATATCTATGTACTCATCATCTAAAATTTTTTAATTCCCTCTCTCTTTTCTCTCTCAACCATTTTAAAGTAACTTACAGTCATAATGGCACTTTATGCCTAAAATACTTCAATATTCATTTCTTGAGAAGAAAGACATTTACCTACAAACCATAATATCATTATCACACTGAAATAAATTAACATAGATGCAGTAGTCTTATGTAATTAATTCTACATTTAGATTTCCCCAATTGTCCTAAAAACGATTTTTATGGATTTTTTTTTTTTTTTTTTTACTTTTTAATCCAGATCTAATCAAGGATCAAACATTGCATTTAGTTGACCTTCCTCTTTTTTGTTTGGTTTGGGTTGGCTTCTTGACAATGACATTTTTGAACAGTTCACATCAGTTGCTTGATAGTTTGTTCCACAATCTAAATTTGTCTGTGGTGTCTGCATCATTAGATTGAGGTGAAATTTTTTTGTAAGAATATTACACAGGTGATCATACATTACTGCTGTATTCCCATTGCACATAATGTCAATTTGTCCCATTCCTGGTGATGGTTAAGTGTGATCAGTTGATTAAGGTGGTGGACACCAGATTTCTGCCCTGAAAGGTATCTTATCTTCTTTGTAACCAGTAAGTAATCTATGGGTTTATACCCTGAGACTGTTCGAGTATCTTGTTCCACCATGAACTTCTGTCCAATGAAAATTTAAAACACCTGTAGATAAATTTACCTCAAATTAATTATTTTAATGTTGGTTATAAATTTGTGTTTTCACATTTTTTCATTCTTTCTACATGTCAGTAGTCATTCTTTAAGGAGGAGCTCAGTCCTCTTCTTTTTTATAATCCCTTCAGACCCATAGATTCTTTTGTAATTCAGTTGTCAATAACTGTCATCTTACTGATACTCAGAGGACCCCAAATCTGGCCCATGGAACTCCTCTAATCCGGCTTCTGTTGTCCTTTTCACATATTTCTAACAGTTTCTGAATACTTACACTTGCTTTTGCCACATAAAACATACACCCTGCCCCAATCTTGATTCCTATTATTGAGGAATGATATTTAGAAACAATGATCTGGGTGCTAGGTATGCTCATTGCTACTGTTACCCCTTGTAAAAAAACAAAAACAAAAAAGTCTTACATTTCCAAATAAATAGTAACACTTTCTCATGTGTTCTTAAAATCTTATTTGGCATTAATCTAAATTCCACTCTAGCACAATGAAAACAGAAAGAAAAAGTTAAAATTCTAAGTAAGGTGAAAACCACAATAGTGCTCAGTGGGAGTTTTTTTTTGTTTGTTTGTTTTTTTAAGGGAAAGGGATTGTGCTTCATTATGACAAATAAAAGTTGTCTTGAAATGCAAAGATGTAGATGTAGCCACTCATGTGTTTGGGGCTACTTCAGGAGTTAAAAGTTAGCGAGAGATGAAATAGACTTGATTTATGTGTCTAAATTGGATGTTTCCAAAGGCAAAAATAAAAATAATTTATTGTCAGACATCTCTTGAGAGATAGCATTAAAAGGACCAGAAACCCTTATTTAACTTTATACTCCAAGTGACCACTGATTGGTTGACCTTGACTGTTTGAGTAAGTTTGTGATTTAAGTTCTTAATCACAATATTGTTAAGTAAGATGTGAAGCTCAAATTAAAAAAAAAAAAAAAAAATTTAGTGTTTTAAAAAAGATAACAATTCTGTATTTCATTAGTGGCTCAGAATCGAGAATATGGAAAACAAGCAACAGAGTAGAGAGGTTATTTTATTTTGAAATATCCTGGCAGGGTTACTTTCATTTTCTTAAATTATGCATATGTTGTGTTCTTAACAGCAGTGTTTCCTTCCTGGAAATGTCACTTTAAATACTTTTATGCTTTTCACCACCAGCGACATTCTCCACCCCCTTGTGCTTTCCTGCTTGGTGTTTTACTATAATCTCACTCTTCTCCCTTCCAAATGCACTTGAAATGCTGGTCTTTCTGTTCTTTTTCTGACCAACTTATAGGTTGAGCCTAAAACTGAGATAAAAAATTTATATTGAAATTGGTCAAGCTGGCTCAGCGCTTATAGCACAAGGGTTACAGCGCCAGCCACATCCACCTAGGCTGGTGGGTTCAAACCCAGCCCAGGCTGGCTAAGCAACAATGACAACTACAACAACAAAAACAGCTGAGTGTCATGGCAGGCACCTGTAGTCCTCGCTGCTTGGGAGGCTGAAGCAAGAGAATTGCTTAAGCCCAAAAGTTTGAGGTTGCTGTGAGATGGCACTCTACTGAGGGCCACAAAGTGAAACTCTGTCAAAAAAAGAAAAAGAAAGAAAGAAAAAGAAATTGGTCAAGTCATTTAATCTGCATTTTCACTTGTTTGTTAGTATAATGAAGGTAATGTCCACCTTTCTCCTGCCTTATATAGATTTTGTGAGCATCAATTCAGTCATATAAAATGGTGACAAGTAATAAAAAGAGTATATTTTAAAATATATTCCTGAGAGCATTTAATGGTGATTTATAGGAATAACAGAGACACTTTCATTCAGTTCTTATGGCAGCAGGAATTTAGATTTGAACATCAGATAATTGCCACTACAATAACAGCGTATTAAGAAAGCTGAGAAGCTGTTTTCTTCTGGAGATCTGGGACAGCAGGATTTTTTTTTTTTTTTTTTTTTTTAGACAGAGTCTCACAGTAGAGTACTATGGTGTCCCAGCTCATAGCAACCTCAAACTCTTGGCTTATAGCGATTCTCTTGCCTCAGCCTCCCAAGTAGCTGGGACTACAGGCACCTGCCACAACTCCCAGCTTTTTTTTATTATTAAATCATAGCTGTGTACATTAATGCAATTATGGGGTACAATGTACTAGTTTTATCAAATCCACCAGCCCCAGTGCATGTGGCTGATGCCCTAGCCACTGAGCTACAGGCGCCAAGCCAACAGCAGGATCCTTTCTGTTGGGTTTTCCTCCACATGTGATATGTGACAGCTCAGGGCCCTTTCCAGAGGAGCTTTGTAAAATTCTGCCTCCTTCTTTCCAGGTCCTATTAAGCAGCAGTGAGCAGATTCATGCTTCTTCCAGCAACTTTCCCTCCTCCAAGGTCAATTATTTCTGAAAAAGATAACTCCTCATCACCTTTTCTTGTTGTCTTTGAGTGAATTTGTCCATATCTGAACTCTGCGCAGCTTGTTAGATGTAATGAGAGCTCCTTGAACTCTCCCAGTTTTTCATCTATTTATTCTTCTGCCTGGCCCTCATGTGCTTCTTTGTCCCCTCTGTTTCTAAGTAACATAACCTGGAGGACGAGGTTCTTTGTTCTATGTTTACTGGTGCCATATCTGAATAACCACATGATGTACATGTGGTTACAAATGATTCTTACAGATAATCATGATAAAAATTACAAATGATTCTTAGGACTCTAAAGGCAAAGCAATCTTATTTATAATAAGAAAATCATTCTCAAATTACTAACAACTACTAGGGTTGGCTTGACTTTTTCCTTCTCACTTCTAGAGCCACCATCTGCTTGGGCCTCCAACGTGCTCTTATTTTTCAAATGCAAGCACTTGACTTCTAGCATGATTCACTTATATAAGAAACATTATAGAACTGATGAGGGAATTTAATTTTCTCCTAACTTATGTGGTCACTCAGTACTTAGAGTTAGAAAATACTGTTCAGCTTTCAGAACCCAACTTTTATCAGGATGGATTTTTAAAAGTAAAATTTTAGGTTGCAGTCAAACAGAAGAGGCTTGGACATGTGACATTGAAGAGCTGTGTTTGCTTTGCCAGTTGAGACTTGTTTCTTTTGCTAGTTAAAACAATGATTTAGAGGTTACTTTAAGGGCACTTTGGAGATTATGCTACAGGAATGTTTAGTGTAACTTTTGAGTGCGATTGCTCATTTGGGCTTAATTCGGACAACTGATTTGGGGGCAAAATATCTGTCATTCATTGATTATCTGTAGTCTTCACCTGGCCTTTATTTAAGCTTGATTAAACTGCTAAACCATAATTAGGGATGTCCAACTTTCTTTTTTCTCTGCTGCACCCTGGCAAAAGAAGAGTTGTCTTGGGCCACACATTAAATACACAAACACTAATGAAAGCTGATGGGCAAAAATCATGTATGTACATACTCTTCATGATATCCAACACCTCAGATAAACAAAAAAAGGCCTCACCAAATCAACCTGCAGCCTATGGGCTGTAGGTTAGACACCCCTGCCATATGTGGGTGCCAGGGACAGTGGACCATCCAGTATACCTCAAACTTCTTTTCCCTAAGCCATATAAAGGTCAGAGAGGCAATGCTGCCTTTCTGATTAACCTGTAGCACCAGCAGGCATGTTGTTTCCTCCAAATCAAGTAATCAAGTGTATCATCTACTTCTGATATATTAGAAGATTATTATAAGATGGACCCCTGACAATGCATCATCCACCTTTTTTGGGTGGATGACCTGATGTTCACAGATTAATGAGGTCATAAAGGTTTGTTTGTACTGGCCCCCAGCAGCTCACATGACAGTGGAGTAAATTACTAGAAGGTGGGCTACTTAATGCAGAATTTGGAGATTATTTTCCATATTTTCTCTAGCTTCAAAATGGGTGATATAGAAATGAAGTTATTTTACATTCCCATGAATATATGTTACTGTAGATGTAAAACTTGTACTGGGATCTACTCATAACATTTCTATCCTAAGTTTGCATCCAAAGAAAACCTTTGCTGGATTGATAATAAACACAAAGTCCAATTCCACAACCTAGCGCTCAAGGAAAGTTAGTCAAGAATTGTATTTGGCAGCAAGTAATAATGACATAAAGAACAGTTGCTCTCAATAGCTAGGATGGTGATTTACGGTTAATATTACAACTTCCTCTTCTGTCTCTTTTTATTCTCAAGATAACCTCATGGTCAAAGAGAAGCCACTATATTTTTTCTTTCTTTCTTTTTTTTTTTTTTTTTTAGACAGTGTCTCACTTTGTCACCCTCAGTAGACTGCTGTGGAGTCACTGTTCACAGCAACCTCAAACTCTAGGGCTTAAGCAATTCTCTTGCCTGGGCCTCCCGAGTAGCTGGAACTACAGGTGCTTGCCACAATGCCTGGCTCCGTCTCACTCTGGCTCAGGCTGATGTCAAGCTAATAAGCTCAGGCAATCCACCTCCCTCAGCCTCCCAGAGTGAAGAGGCCACTGTAGTTCAGCTATGACATCCCGTTCCAGGCATGAACAAGTAGAAAGCATACTTCTAAGCACCCTTTTAATGCAGCATTCCAAAAGTTTCACCCAATTCCTTCTGCCTTCATACCATTTAGCCAGAATTTAGTTATTTGGTTGTTTGTTTGTTTTTTATTAAATCATAGCTGTGTACACTGATATGATCATGGGGCATCATATCCTAGCTTCATAGACCGTTTCCCTTCCTGGCATTTTCTTAGTTACTGTGCCAAGACATTTAGTTATTTGGATGCCCGTATCTACCAAGAAGCATAAGAAATGTTTTTTTACATCGCCAACTCATCCCCCACTTGAAAACATAAATTTTAAACAAATATTCTATATTAAAGCAGAAGGGAAAGGTAGATATTGGTAGGAAGCCAACTGGCCTTCTGTGATCTATCTTAGCCTTTGTTTTGATCTGATCTGCTATTTTAAGCGCTTTATTCTGTAGCCTGCCCCCCCCCCAACAAGACATTGCACTCACTGAGAAACCCCTTTGCCATCTCCCCTCACCACTCCACTCATATTCTGAAGATCTTTTGCTCAGATTGTAGTTTATAGATGAGGCCTTTCTGGGAGCAGCCGTTACCGTTATTACTCTCCTTTCTTTGTTCTTTCATAGCCCTTGCCGTGGTTTAGCCAAAACAGTTTAACAGTTCATATTTCATATCCTCTGTGACTTTCTCATCCCCTCATGTGTGCCTAGCATACCACGTTGTATATAGCAAATGCTGGGTGCGTGGTTATTAATTCCATTCCAAACCCAATGCCAGCAAGATAATAGGACACAGTCCTTTTATGCAACATTTCAAAAGGGATTTCTTTTTGTAAGAAGAAAAAAAAATTGATTTTGCCAACTTTATGGGTATCCTATCACATTTAATGGCTGTTGGCTAATCTCAGGGTTCTTGGTTGCATCAGTGAACAGTCTGTCAGATGGGAGAGCAAACAGCAGTTTGTTTTGAAATACTGACCCCCTAAACGTGGAAGAAACATTAACCATCCTGGCCTCTCGGAATGTGTGCATTTGATGTGCTCGAGATTAGGGGCACTTCTGAAGACAAACAACAAAAAAGGAAGGGGAAACAATAAAATCTTTTTCTTCTATAAGGCACCTGAAAGTACTATAAATGGATGGTCACTTAGCTGTTCAGGATATCAAAAGACAGCCCAGCCTAGGAGACCTCAAGTTCATTTTATAAAGTGTCTTAAATAATGTTTTCATGTTTTTAGATAGTATTTCCTAAGTGAATTTTTCATGGTTTTAGAGATATTTCCAAATTCCAAATATTTTAGGGGGTTATTACCTGGACTTGCATTTAAAGATTTTGAGATGTTTACTTTCTCTTTTTAAAAACAGCATTCTGGGTGCCTCAGTGACACTAGATTATTCATGTTGTATTCATAAATAAATGTTAAGTATTGTGGAATGCCTTTTTTTAGGTAAAAAAAAATTTTTTTAGTTGTATTTCTTGGTTATGGGGCCTGCATATTACATCAGTAATAGCTTGTTTCTGGGATGTGTTTTTAAAACTGTAAACCTCCCAGTTGACTGAGGAGTCCTATTGGGAGGCCCTTCTAGAAAGTTCATTTCTTTTCAAAGACCTGAAAAAAGTTATGTCCCTTTGAATTTAATGCCATGTCTAAAATTAGATTGTAAGAATTTTGCAAGTACATTTCTCTACCATTTATACTCTGCTCATTTTTTTCTTTCTGCAAACTTTTTAATGAAATACCTTCTGAGCAGCACTGTCCAAACCAGCAGTTCTCAGCCCATGGGTCACAACCCACAGGAACTGTATTAAAGGGCCATGGCATTAGGAAGGTTGAGAACCACTGGGCTAAACATTAGTAGTGGTACAGGGTCCAGCTGGGGTGACAAGTAAGCAGGAAAGCCCTGAAAGTACAATTAGCAAATAAACCCCGGGGAGTGCCAGGTGAGGCAAGGATTAGTGAGAGGGGAGTCAGGAAAAGCAGAAAATAATAAAAATAACATGCAGGTAGTTTTGTAGGAATGTTAGAGTTTTAAAAAAAATAATGTTTGAGAATTGTAAGAGAGGAAACTGGGAAGGAACAGGTGTCAGGGGCTTTAAAATTCGAGGTCATTGTTGACTTTTCCCCTTGGCCTTCAAGGCCTGACTCCTCTTCACTCAGCTGTTTCTTTTGCCAGCATAAATCATGCCTGCCTGTGTCAGACCTGAACGATTTCTGTGGTCTTCACCCTCCTCTAGACCAGTGTTTTTCAACCTTTTTTATCTTATAGCACACTTGAACCTGTAGATAAACTTCAGTGGCACATTTAAATGATGTTGATTAAAAAAAAAGTTAAAAAAATATATTTACTGTGCTTTGAACTTCTTTTGAAAATAATGCAATTAATGATGTTTAAAAATTTTTGCGGCACACCTAAGATGGTCTCACAGCACACCTGTGAAAGTCACTACTATAGATGCTTTCCAGTCCATCCTACGCATTGTCACAATGCTAATATTCCCAGAGCATTGATTCTTATCAAGTAATTCTCCTGATGATGATAAACTTACAGAAACTTCCCATTTCCTACAAATAAAGTGCATATTCCTCAGTCTGAAATGTAGGAAATGTAATCTTCTGACACCACTCACACAGGATTGTTTCTCACTCTGCCACCAGCATTTACCCATCTCTTTAGCTCATCCGGACTCTTGAGTGTCCCCTAAATAACTGATGGTCCACTTCACTGTGTAATTTTCTTCTCCCTTCTCTGTCCACACATACTCCCAACACAAGCCTCTTCCATGAGGTTTTTCTCTACAAATCTATATAGATTTGCTTGTTTGATGATATTGTCACAAAATTCACATATCCCCCCCCCCATTTTGCTCATAAACAAATACTGCCTTGACCTTAAAATATGTTTGTTTTGTCTCCTCATCTAGATCATAGGTTCCTTAAGCCAGTAGACATGATGTACAGTGATTTACCCTCTATTTTAGTGTCTGGCATAGCAACATGCTCATGTTTGGTATAGAGCAAGGCTTCTCAGTCTGGTACCGTGACATTTGGGGCTGGATAACTTGCTGTGGCAGGTGCTCTGAGCACCGTGGGTGCTTAGTGGCATCCCTGGCCTCTGCCCGCTAGATGCCACTAGTCCCCCCACCCAGACATTGCCAGATGTCCCCAAGGGGAGCATTGAGAACCACTGGTATGGAATAAACAGAATAAATTTAAATTAGACAGTGAAAATATTCAAGTGATGATTTACAGCATTTTATGATCTTGAGGGAAGTAGAACTCAGTTGATGAAACAGAATGTCAAACTGAGAACTTTCTGTTTGGGCTATTATAGATTAGAAAGCAAATGTAATAAACTTTGGAGTTAAGAAAATCAGGATGACAAAAATATCCTTAAATTGAAGTTCTGGAACATATTTTAGTTTTTGTTTTATTTTGAATCACTTCATACTTGGAAATACCATTTCTAACAAAATAAATATTTTATTGTTCAATTGGAAATTTATCTGGATTTAATACATGCCCAGTATCTTTGGACTAAAAAATACTTTTCTAAGTATATCAGAGAATAAGTTTGAATTTATTGTGATATATAACTGTGTACAAATATCACTTATGCTTATATGTAATTTTACCCATTTTTTTCTTTGTTGGGACTATTTGATTATTGTCCTCAAGAAAATTTTTTAGCTCCAGGCGATAAATACATATATGGACACACATATACATATGTAACATGTATGTATGTTTGTGTATACATGTATGTATGTATAGGAGAAAGTAATTTTTTATATTTCTGTTACTTTGTTATAAGTGCTAATATTTTTTTCTGTTCGTATCAAGTTAGTATATGACATCAGTGCTATACAGTTGGTGTTCTGCTGACCTAGAAATAATGCGTGACCCTCTTTTTACAGCTGTATGCCAGCCACGGTGCAAACATGGTGAATGTATTGGACCAAATAAGTGCAAATGTCACCCTGGATATGCTGGAAAAACCTGCAATCAAGGTAGGAAGACAGTGTGACATAAACACGCAATCCTAAACTCTGCTCCTGTCAAATTAAAAATTTTTCATTCTTGTCCCAGACCACTTTTCACAGATATTTTTCCCAAATATGTGAGCTACCAATTTGCTGATAGATAAAAATATAGTAATGGTAAATGTAGTAAAATTTATTTTATCAAAGGACAACTCATTAACCCCTCAGACCTCAAGCACCACTCCACTTTAATACCAAGAGTCAGGTGGGGGATTTGATGTGAAATCAAAGGGTTCCTTCCAACTGTTAGCTCATTGATTCTGTGATTTAATCTCCCTTCAACTTCTGACCCGTTTAGAATGTTTCTCTGAAAAATAAAAATGGCAGTTAATGTAGCGAGTCAATGTTTTAAAAAATCAGCATTAGTCGTTTATAAAAGCAAGCAGTTATCCATCATTCATAGTGTCCCAGGTATGTTACATATATTATGTATTTTCATCCTTATAACACTAGAAGGTAGAGTGTTGTTTACCATAATTAAAGTATAAATAACTTATTATTATTCCATTTTTCACTTGGAGAGACTGAAACTCTGGGATATTAAGTGTCTTGCCCACATTCACAGAATTAGTTAGTAAAAGAACAGGTATATCAACTTAGAGCTGTCAGGGGTGGGGAATCTGTGGCCTTCTGATTTTGAGATTGTTCTTTTCTAAGCACCAGATGAGGCAAGAAAAACTTCATCTTTCTCTGCTGCACGCCTTTTAATAAAAGGAGTTGTCTGTAAAACCTGGATTCGGTCCAAAGATAGTACTTAGGACCTAGAAGACCTTGCATTGCCTTCAGCCACAGGTCCCATTCTTTCTACCATATCACTTTTAGATAAAAAACATATAATTGTAGATGAGATCCTCTGATTCATATGCACAAAGTCAGACAACGCTCGTCTTTTTAATTAACTTCAGCCCCTAATTTTTACCAGTAGGAGCTAACAATCTAGAAATAAAAGCTAGGGGTAGATTTTACTAAAAAGATGAGTCCATTTTTACTTACTTGTTAAATTATACTCCCTATCATTTTAAATGTCAAATCAAATAATGATGTGACATCTAAATATCTCTTAGGTGTGTACTTGACCTCATCAGATACAGACATGATACTGCTGAAACCCTACTATTCCTTGGTATCGGATACTTATTCCAGGATATTCCTTGAGGTATACTATGTAAACTAGTGATTTACAGACATAGTTTTCCATAGTTATCTAGAACATTGACTTTTGAAAATACATGTAATAATTCCTAAACCATCAGATGAAATCCATACTAGTAAAATGTGACTAACATGTGGTAGGAGAAGCTGTTATTTCAAGGTATATTCTTATATATAGTGTTATCTAGTATTTGATTTAGAACTGATTTGTCAGATGCTTATCTAACTTCTAATGCTTTTTAAAAACTTGATATTTACCAACCGTACCTGGGTAGTCATTTTAAAATAAGTGGTACTCCTGTTTATCTCAGTTTACTCTTTTAAAAATCCACTTGATTTTCCTTCCCAAACCTAGTTTACAAGTATCAGTATGTTATTGGGTTCTGGTTCTGGTTATTGAGTTATCAGTGTTCATCTTAGAATCCCACTATCCTTTTTTTAAAGTAGTAGTAGTGACCACACACACTCAGAGGTTTTACTTATTCTGTTAGCATGACAAAACTGTTGTCTACAGGCCAGGAATTTATATAAAGAAGGCTCTTAAACAAAGCTACTTTTGAGATTGTAGAAAAATTCACTTAAGTTTATTTGCAGTAGCTATGTCAACTTTAACATGCTTCAGAGCCACCAGAACTATTATTGGAAGGTCTCATCATTGGGTAGCTTTTATTTTCAGAACTTTGAACTATCCTGTATGACTCTTTCTCTAAAGAAATACTGGAATATATCGAATTAAAATCTTATCTCCCAAAACCATATTCCTTAGGGAGAAGAGGATTTCATTAGTAGCCAAATGGGATTTTACACTTGGCAAAAATAGTGCTGACACTGAAAATGTAATTTCAAGTCTAATCTTGAAAATGAAACTGCAGTTTAAAGTAAACTTATATGTCTTAATCATCTTTACTTTGCCATCCTTGCAAAAAAAAGCCGTGTGGCAGGTTCCTGATGGAAAGGGTTAGGCTTTTTGGGAGCAGGAACCCTGTGTGGTATCTCTGATTTCTGGCTTCCTGAGAACTATTATGAAAGTGATTTGTACCTGGTAAGTGTGCATTAAATATTTGTTGAATGAATGACTTTCATATAATGAACAGTGTAGGAGCTTGGAGGAGTTCCATTCACTGTCCAGTACAGCATCTTAGATGGTCTCTGAGCCTGGTCAGGTTGAGAGAGGCTGCCATGAGTGGCCAGGAGGAGCGTGAGAGCTGCCTAGAGATCCTCATAAAAGTTATTAGAACAAATTGTCAATAGCTGCTGCAAAACAGATTAACTTAGACTATTTTTATCCAGGCCCATGTAATTTAATAAAGTAGAAAACATGCCTCAGAGATAAAGGAAATCAAACGGGTTTCTTTTTTCTCAAGGAAAGAAATGTCAAGAAGTATATTTGTAATAATTTTACAGAACTGGAAATTAGCTTTTGATTAAAAGTAGGTTTGGGTATAAGGCAAGGATTCACTAAGAATTTTGTTGCTGGTTGTGTTCTTTAAGCAATCACCCCCTAGAAGCTTGCTTGGCAGAGTAAACAGCTTGAATAAATGACAGGCGCTTACCCAATGCCTTTAGAGCTGCTTGGGGAGCACCCAGAATAGCAGGGCAGGCCACGCTTTGGAACTGGCTTAATTTAACAGTCTTCTCACAGGCTTAGGATGATCCTTTGTTGGTAGCTTGCTCTTCCGTCTGAGTCACTTTCTGGATTTGCTACACCTAGATCAGGCATAAAGTCATAGGCATGGATCAATCATTAACATACTCTTTGAGGCATGTATTGCCTTTCACAAGAGATGAAATTCTAACCCAAATTCTGGCAAGATTTTATTATTCGCTTCCCCCACCTTACTTTCTCCAGCAATTTTGTTCATTCATTTCCTCCCCCCCCTTGAATCTCTGTATCCATACAAATCCCCTATCTCCCCAGCTAAAAAAGAATACCATTATAGATAATAGTCTTTTTATAATATTTAAATTTGTCATATTGCTGCATATTTTCAGAAATGAAAGACATTTTTGGCTTTATAGGGTGCTATATAATAATTTCAGGAGAAACTATTTATAAATATCAATTACTAATGTTTTTGGCATGGTTTATGTGTCATATGTTGAATTCCTCATAGCAAGAAAAGAATTGGAGTTTTGTGGCACAGAATCAGACATTAAATTTCTATGGACTAGTTATATCTGAAAGGTGAGTGCTTTGCTAAGCATAATAATCTGAGTGCTTCAACTCTAATATGAAGATAGTTACTTATAGCTTATTTATATATTTATTTATTTAGACAGAGTCTGTTGCCCTGGGTAAGTGCCTTGGGATCATCATAGTTCCCAGCAAACTCATTTGGATTCAATCAATCCTTTTGCCTCAGCCTCCCAAGTAGCTGGAACTATAGGCACCTTCCACAATGCCCCACTAGTTTTTCTATTTTTAGTAGAGATGGGGGTCTCACTCTTGCTCAGACTGGTCTTGAACTCCTGAGCTCAAGGACTCCACCTGCCTCAGTTTCCCAGAGTGCTAGGATTACATACATAAACCATCACTCCCGGCCAGCCTTACTTTTTGAAAGGAATATGAATTTAACCTCAAAACCAATATTCATCTGACTTAGAAATTAACTGGTTGTTAATAACACAATAGCCTTGAAACAGAATGCAATTGCCTTTTTGTCTCTTTGAGTCTTACCCATCTTATAGGATTTTGGTAAGGTAATGATGGCAACAGTTAACAATTTGTATATCATGCTTCTTATATATTTTATAATTAAATGTGACCTAAATGTAGCTTAAGTTCTTACATTTGAATGAAACCATTAGTGATCTGTCATGCTATCATTTAAATAAGGTCTCTTGTCAATCAAAAACTTGTGTATAATTTTAGAGTATTTTAAAGTATTATTGGACAACATCATAATATAGGAAAAAAATCTCAAATTGGTCATATAAGACTTCAGTGGCCTTAAGAAGTAGGTTGACTGTAATCAATATTTGTATGATCTTTTTGTTTGTTTGTTTTCTTCCTCCTGTTGATGACTAAATCATGCTTTTTAAAATGCTCTCTTTTTTGCTGTTTTTTTTAAATGGTGTGAGAATGATGGGTTGTTAATTTATAATGCATGTGTTGTCCTTGGGAAGCAAGATGGAAGTGACAAATTTTTAAGAACATAACAAAGACAAACTAAAACCCAGAAGAACCAGAAACTATTGTTTGTGAAATATCTAAAGCATTCTTTTTAAATTCTTCCAACTTTATGTAATTGTTTAATATATACTTGTAAAGATTTTTAGGGCTAAAAATGACAACAGTTCAAAGTTGACTCTTATTACCTTCTTCCTGGTGTGAAGACGAACACTTCTTCTCAACTCCTCTTCACCAAGGCAGTGAACAGTCTCTTTTCCAACCCCTGGATCGTCAAGCCACCAGTTTACCTTCAAGGGGTGAGCGTGCATTGTCTCAGGTGGTCTGCTTCTCCCACCTGCACGGCTTCCTGCAGTTATGTCACTTCTTGCAAATGTTCTGAAGACTAGTCCAGAAGTGCCAGCCTTCAGCCCTGAGCATGTAAAGCAAGCAGCAGGAATTGCCACCTGGTGCTGACTCTCTGTGCTCTGAAAAGCATGGAGCTCCGCTTTCTTTTTCATGCATCAAGTATCATTGCTTTTCTTCTTCTTTTCTGGGCTTTGAAATGTTTTCTAAAGGTCAGCAAAATAACTTTTTTGTATGTTGGCAAAGTCAGGAATTCCAAAGCAACTGAAATTAGAGGTTTGGAAATTGGAGGCAAAATTGCCTTTTGCCAGGTAGGTTTTAGAACTGATCAGTTCCTCTCCTTATAACCATCTATTTGAGGTGTAAAGTTTTAGTTTACGTGGAACTCAAACCATGTATTAGGATCTTTTTTTGGTGTACATTTT
The DNA here is from genome assembly GCA_963574355.1 of Loris lydekkerianus. Taxonomy (NCBI): domain Eukaryota; kingdom Metazoa; phylum Chordata; class Mammalia; order Primates; family Lorisidae; genus Loris; species Loris lydekkerianus. The sequence goes on along the minus strand of CAUYPK010049887.1, from coordinate 6,129 downwards.
GTAATGTCAGAAGCCTGTGTTCTGGTTCTGGGAAGACACTTACTTAGCTTTTTGATTGTGAGAAATTCACTAAATGTATCTGGGTTTTAGCAAACCAATTAGTAACAGGGAGACAGTAATTCCTCCCTTTTTGTTGGGGGAATAAAAATACTGAAAATATTAATGTCTTCATTATGCTGGAAAGTGTTGTAGAAAAGTAATGATGGTATTGTAATTTTATGGTTTCTGTTATAAGAGACTTTATCCTTCGTAGCTTTAGAAACTTAAAATGATGGTGTGGCATCCGTAGCACAGTGGTTACAGGGCCAGCCACATACACTGAGGGTGGCAGATTTGAACCTGACCCTGGCCAACTAAACAACAATGACAACTGCAACAAAAAATAACCGGGCACTGGCAGGCACCTGTAGTCCCAGCTACTTGAGAGGCTGAGGCAAGAGAATCACTTAAGCCCAAGAGTCTGAGGTTGCTGTGAGCTGTGACGTTACAGCACTCTACCAAGGATGACATAGTGAGACTCTGTCTCAAAAAAAACAAAAACAAAAAAAACTTAAAATAACCAAATTAAAATAGTTTAAATTATTAATCATTGTCTCTCTGCTGATAGGGAACTTGATGTATTTGTATATGTTCTGTACAAGGAGTTAAGGTAATAGACTTAATTTCAGAGTCATTGATAATTTAAAGAGAAGTTAAGGTAATTGACAAATTAACATATATTTGCCTGTGACATCCACTTCAATCAGATAATATGCAAAAGCTTAGCTTTCTGAAACATTGTCATCTAAGAATCAGAGAAGGAAAAAATTACAAACGCATTAAAATGAATGAAAGTTTATTTTTCTTGAAAATCCATTGGGTTATCTTATTCAGTGAATCTCTTCCAGATTTTTCAAGCTACTTTTCAATGTCTGCATGCTAATCAAATTTCTGACTCCTTTTCCTCAAACGTAATCATGCTGTGCAGCTTGCCTTTCTGTTCTCCATCTTTCTCCCTCCCCCCTTCTTTTACCTAAGCTCCGGAATCCACCAGCCTGCTTAACTGTACTCCTGACAGTAATGGAATGGTATACATAATAATTAAAGCATTTGAATGTATGTGATTTAGTTGTAAAGTTCTATCCTTTGGTATAGTAAGATAGGTACAAAATTTATTAAATATTTTGTTATAGAATAATTCATACTGTATTTTAAACTTCAAAGAAAAGGGAAGATCAAAGTAAATTTCAAATAAAAACACTGAGGTTTTATTTTCTAGGTTATCCTACCAACTTTGAGATTTGAGATAGCACTATCACGGAGAGTTTTACTGGTCTTTATTTTGTTCCACTTATTATTATGGGGCATTTACTATACTTTGGAGGTATCGTTTTCGAGTTTCTGACAATATGGTAATAATACAAGCCTTACTAGGTCTGTAGTCCAACAGAGTGTGACAATAAATACAGGAGTTTTGGAAGCAGCACGTATTAACTCACATAGGTCAGTAAGAAAATAAGGTAACATAACTATAGAAATAGAAGCCCTCAAGAAAATTGAAGACAAAGAGGTTTCTCACCAGTATATCACATGCATTCTTTTGAAGATCCTTACCTTAGGAAAAGTCTAATATTTAGCAAATACTGATAAACAGAGATGACTATGAATTTATAATTTCTGCAGAGGTCTCTGTAAAGGTCATGATGGCCTGTGGCAGATGGGCAATGATGGCAGTCCCCAGCCAGCTGTCAGGGAGTGTACTGTTAGCCAGCCCACCAACAGCTGTGAGAGTGCAGCCATCTCACATTTCTTTCACATATTTGGATACTTAAATGCCAATTTAATTATAGGTAAAATAGCCAAAATATGTCTCTATACCCATTGAATGTTGCTTGTTTTCTTCCTTTCCCATATTATTTCCAAGATTTTTTTAAAAATTATAACAGCTTACCAGTTTCTATTTCCTTTTAGTTTCACAATTCCTGACTTCAAAGTGCTTTTACTATGGGGAGGGAAGAATAAATTTGAGTTGAAGCCAGTCTCTAAGACCACCAGCAGATTGCTGTGCAATCTGGACTATGAAAACTGCATAGTAATCCTAAGGGGCCCTTTACTGGTCCAGACTGGAGCCAGGTCCTGGAAGAGCAAAGAGCTGCCTCAACTTGGCTTCAGCTATAGTCCATGGACCTAGTGTCTGAAGATACTTCCATCAGCACAAATACTTCTTGTTTATGAGCTTCCTGGAGCTATAAACATCTGACCAGTTCCCATCAGGAACCCACAAAAGTATCTGTGGTTCTTTAAGAATAAACCTAGGGGTTCCTAATCGACACATTTTTTTAATCCATCAATATCTTTCTTTTGAAATACAGAATTCACTCTTACTTGATTATTGTGTAATTTTGTTACATTTTTGTTTAGTGCATAAAACACAAAGCCTTTCTCTAACAATGCACTCAGATTTAAACACTGTGTACTATAACAGCAATTGGAGGTTTATCAAAGCCAGGTGTGACTCTGCAGGACCATGTTAGGAATGAAAATTCCTCTTAGAAGGTGAGAAATGATTCCCTGATCTTAATTTTTAATAAATATTGAAACCGTATATGGAAAAGGGAGTGAATTTTTTTCTCAGTTGTTTCTCCTTGATTTTTACTTTGATTAACAGAGGGAGAAATCAACATTTTTTGATATTTTAAACTGCGAAGCACCTTCTGTGAGGAAAAAATTTTTTTGAAATATTTAAAAATGTGATTCTGTTTTGAAGACCCTTGACTGTGCAAGAGACAAAATAGAAAACTAAAGAAAGCATAGGAGATGGCAAAGGTATTTGGTTTATTTAGTTAACCTTTTCAGATTTGCCCAGCTGGGAATCTGCTTATGAGTTGTGTTAAGCATAAAAAACTTAGAAAATCAATAAGTTTTTAAAAATGTAATAATTACTTAGTGGTTTTAAAAGTGATGTAACTTGGTGATTTAGTTAAGTGAAATATATAGATTTCTATATATTTCTGTTTATCAGGTCATCTCTGTTTATCAGGTCAAATTTAAATTTCAGTGGATTTGAAAACAACTGTGTAACTAGATATTTCTTACTCAATGACATGGATTAATAGACAAATTATGCTAATCAGGTACTTATGCTGGTGATTCCAGACAGAATAAACCTGTGATCACATTTGTTTTTAATGAAGTCTATGTTTGGGGCATTACTATTTCAATGTTTATGTGTCATTAGGAGTTTTATGTTCACTTGACGCAATGTTCAACTTGGGTTGGAATGTTTTTGTAATGTGTAATTCATTAATTCATTTCATAGTAATATTTAAAGCATAAACCTAAAATACATGAGAATCTATTATATTTGGTCCATTAGCGTTTCCACATGCCCTTGTTAACTGCTGAATGAATGCAAATATGTTGGCGGGTTTTTATTAAAGTTCGTTTAGTGACTTGAATGCACTACTAAGGTAGGAAATTGACATTTCTTGAACCTGAAGTCAATATTAAATCCATAAGATTCAAAAAGGAAAACTATAATAATGATCATTCTTAATTTGTATAGTTCTCATCCTCTGAAAATATCTTTCCTTTATGAAAATCAAAATAACCAAATGTTATAAAATTTGTATGTTTTCTGAAAGTAAAATACGTTTATGTAGTATCTTCATAAACAGAGGTAAGAAGACATTGAAAGAATAGGATGTCCTTATCAGGAGTGTGTCTAGTTGTAGAATGCAAATACTTTGATAAGTGATAGACACCTCTACCAGTGAGGAGGTTACTTTGCTGCTCTCTCTAGGGATGTTAAAGCAGGCACATGACTGTAAGGGGAATCTTCCTAACCGTCCTTTGTGAACAGAGATCCATAAAGGACATGGTGACTCCTAGTTGCCCTTAGTGTAACCAGTGCTCAAGCTAAGACTGCATTAACAGGCTTTATTTCTTACGTAAGTGGCGGTTATTATAGCTTGACCTACTTTTCTCCTTCATTTTTTAATATAGAAAAGAATTTTAAATGGTTTACATTAGTGCTGAGGATTTGTGATTTTTCTGCTTCAACCCACATTCTTTTCAGATCTGAATGAGTGTGGCCTGAAGCCTCGGCCCTGTAAGCACAGGTGCATGAACACTTATGGCAGCTACAAGTGCTACTGTCTCAACGGATATATGCTCATGCCGGATGGGTCCTGCTCAAGTATGTAAAGAATCTTAACTGTTTTATAAGTGCTTTAGGCTTGATTTCTGTTGTGCTCTGGTAGCATGCCTTTGTGAGAGTGGCCTCCCAGGCCTTCCTGAGCGAGACGTGTGCGTGCGTTTATGTGCCTGAGGAACTGAAAATCAAAATAAGATGTACATGTGGGGCATCTTACAAGGGTATACGTGAAACTTAGTAAATGTGGAATGTAAATGTCTTGGCACGGTAACTGGGAAAATGCCAGGAAGGCTATGTTAACTATTGTGATGAAAATGTGTCAAATGTTCTGTGAAGCTAGCGTATGATGCCCCATGATCATATCCATGTATGCAGCTATGATTTAATTTAAAGAAAAAAAAAAGATTAAAAAAAAAAAAAGAAAAGGGTCTGAAATCACAGAGAAGTGTTTAAAGTCTGTACACAGAAGAGCTGTTCCAGGAGATCAGGTTAGCCTTCTGGAGAAATGGCACAAGATAAACTACAAAGCTTAAGAAAAGAGACACTGTTCCTCTAGCACAGTTCCCTTCTGGGCCCACAAACACCTGACACAGCAGCCCTGCCACACTCCTACTAAGGAGTGTTGCAGAGCAATCACAGAAGCTCACAAACTCAGGTCTGAAAGATTTTCACTTAGAAGTGAAGCCTCTGCACTCACAGGGTACCCCAGCAGCCTTCTGTGTTCTTTCTTTGGAAAGTTACCAAATAAGTATAGACACTCCCCATCATGGGAAAAAAAAAAAAAAAGACTCAAAAATAAAAATAAACCAAAAAAAGGAGATGTGAGGAAACAGTGCAGGAAACTTTAAAATGCTACTATCCTTAGAGTCGTAAGATGAGAAAACATTCACATAAAGCAATAGGATGCTATTTCTGAAAAGATGCTAGCCTAACCAAAATAATGCAATAAAAGAGGTGAAAAATATAGGTAAGCAAATCTCCTAAAATGTAAAACATAAAAGTCAAGATAAAAAACAAAAGAAACATAACAATAGCAAACAGAAGAGTCAATATTCAACACCAGAAACCAGAGAATATTAAAAAGTTATAAAAGAAAATTTCCTAAAACTCTAAGAAATAAGGTTTCTGATTGAAAAGACTCTTCAAGTACCTCACAAAATAAGAGACACATATCAAAAACTCTAAGTATAGAATACCAAATATTTTTTAAAACTCAAAACTTATAAAGAAAAAAATTAACATGACGTTGAACTTTTGAATAGAAACATAGCTAGGGCTTGGCACCTGTCTCAAGCGGCTAAGACGCCAGCCACATACACCTGAGTCAGCAGGTTCAAATCCAGCCATTGCCTGCCAAACAATAATGATGGCTGCAACAACAACAACAAGAAAAAAAAAAAAAAAAACTAGCCAGGCGTTGTAGCGGGCACCTGTAGTCCCAGCTACTTGGGAGGTGGGGCAGGAGAATCACTTAAGCCCAGAAGTTGGAGGTTGCTGTGAGCTGTGATACCACAGCATTCTACCTGTTGTGCCAAAAATCGTGAGCTATGAAGGAAGAAGAACACTTCAGATAATTTTAAAAGTGACACAGTCCTGTATTTAGATCAATTGACCAGCTGCCCCAAGTCTGCAAGACTGCAGTGGACAGCAGCCAAGCTTTAGCATTCAGGGGTTTAAAAGGGGTTGGAAGTGCAAGTGGGGGTGAGTTCAGGGCTTTGGGACTTTCCAGGTGTCCAGCAAGCTGAGCAAGCTTGTTTACAGAAGCAGAACTTGATGGTTATTGTCGGCAAGCGCAACTTGCTTCAGGTGCTCAATGGGAATTTCCACTGAGTGTCTAACCCTGGGGTGGGCAAGGGAGGCTGCCATAATAATATGGAGTCACTGTGGTCTTAGTTTCTAGTAACTTTAGACCCCAGGTGACAGCTTGAGACTCTATCTCAAAAAAGAAAGAAAGAAAGAAATAGCACAAGAATACTTCTCAGAAATGAAAGCCA
>CAUYPK010049882.1:0-11959 GCA_963574355.1 Loris lydekkerianus | reverse complement strand
GTAGAATAGAGCCTGTGCTTAGTTGTAAGTGAGGCTGTTTCCTCGGATGAAGCTCAAGTCCAGAGATGTACTTTACTTCCACTCCAGAAACTGCTTCTGATCATGGAGCCAGACCTGTGATTCTTGGCATGTGTTGTCACTTAATATGTTCTGTCCTTAAGTCAGTTTTAAATGTTAAAAAAATAGAGATCTTCACTTAATTTTAAAGATACTGTTTTTCTATAATTGTCCAAAAAGTGACAATAGGACTTTGAAAAGCCCTTAACTTTGAAAGAAAGGAAACAAGGGCAGTAAGAAGATTTAATTGTTGAGAAGTCAACACTCACCTGGAAAAGTCCTCTAAAATTATTTTTGTCCTAAGATTCATGTGTGACACAATAGGAATTTTGTCTGTATTTATGGGCTTATCTTCTAGTGAACACAGAGAAAAGGGAAGCATGAATGAATTTTTATTCTCACAGTATTCCTCAAATTCATGAAATGGACAATTATCTCTTCATAGTCTTTAAATTTGTACAGGAACATTGTAGGAAACCTAAATGAAAACTCCATTTGATGTAGGAATTATTGCACATGAAAAACATTCAGATCACTGAGTATTGCTGACTAATTCTCTTCTAAGACAATATATTTTGATTTTACTATATTGTTCATGTTGTGGGCAAAGAAGGCATCTGCTGATTTCTTTCTTTCTTTTTTTTTTTTTACTTTTAAATGCATATTTCTGTCTTTACCTATAGCCTTGTGGTACATAATTCAAAATGTTAAGTGCCAGAACTTTATTGTATTGTTTAACTGTCTGTTTCTTATTATAACTTTAAAAAGAAAATGGGACACCCTCCCCCCTTCCCCACCCTAGAGACAGATTTTCCATGACAGAATAGTTTTAAACATCAGGATGTTGCATAAGTTCGTCTGGAAAAAATAGGAACAGATAGCTTGCAAGCAGTACCCAGTAGAGCTTTGTTTTGGTGACAGTGTTTTTTGGTTAAAGGAACTATCCATGATGATTTCCTTACCTATTTTGATATACTTTCATCATTAGTAATTGTTTTGCTTACCCTTTTTTTTTTCTGATTGTTTTTATTTGGGTACTATATAAAAATAAGGAAATTTTAAAATCATTGTCTGGTGTAAGATCCAAAGGAATCTAAATTTGGAGTCTAATGAATATGAGGGAAGGTGGTGCAAAGGACTTTGTAAAGAATTAGCATTTTTGTTGAGGTGTGGAAAGGTAAAATGTTATGTTCTGTCTAGGACATGAACCTGCTCTTGGTCTTACAAGGATTAAATTAGCATTTAATTTTTAAGTTTTGGCCTCCAGAAGTCTTAAAGTAATTTATAAGGGAAAACAAGCTGTTGGGATTGACCTATGATCCTGAGGGTTGCTTACAGGTAGAGGTCAAAGCCTATTTTCAGAAACGTTGAAGTCAGGATGGTAAGCAAGAACTATTCTTAAAGTCCCTTTTAATTTATTTTGATAACTTAACCTAAGAGGACTGGGCTAGGCCATATGTTTTTTCAGATTATAATGATCAAACTACAGGAGTCAGTTGCATTTCAAGTGCAAATCTATTTCTCAATAAATCACATCTCTGACATGACACTCCATGAATGCTTCTTTACTGCAGCCTAGACAGAGAGTACCAAGGAGCAGTAGGTTTACTGGGTGGTTGAGTCTGGGGAAAATACCAAACTGTTTGTTAACAGCCAGTTGTTTATAAGGATCTTCATTGGCTTTGCGACACCAATATGGCTATGGAAGTGAGGAATGCTATCTGACCTATCATGGGAGGTTAGTTCTCGTCTATTTTTGCTCCTGGAATATCACGTATGGAAGCTGGAGGCTTATATCAGAGATTGTACATTTGCCTTCAGGATTTGCCATCAATATGCCACGCCACTTTGATGAATGACATAACCTATCTAACTTTTGATTATTTATAGGTAACAGCGAGTAGAAAACTACCAATTCTGTTGAATACTTGTTGTGTCTGACATCTTATGAATAAAACCAATTTTTTTGTACTAATAACTGACAATCAAATTACTTGTTAGGGTTAGGTCCAAGTCCTTGAACTATTCAATGGTGACCAGTAAGTTGAGGCATAATAACTAAGCACTGCTGGGAATACACATGGATAAATGAAAAGTAATACTGGCTAATGGAAAATATAGATGAGAAAAAAAATTAAGCCCACAAACAATTTATAATTAAGTACCATGAAGCTGTTAAAAACTATATTATAGTTCAGAACTGAAAGAAATTATTTCCTGGGGCTTAGGGAGCATTCAGAGACGGCTTCATGCAGTAGACTGCGGTTTAGTTGGACCGGAAGGAGGAGGGGAATTTGAGCTGATGGAGATTCGGGAAGGACATAGCCAAAGGCAACATCATTAGTGGAGGAAGGATGAAAAAAATATGGTATTGAAGAATAATGGCTTATTTATGTCATGGGTCATAAAATGCACTAGATTCACAAGTTAACTCTCACTAAGAGCTAGGTGCTTTGCTAAAATAAGCATTTTATATATATTATTTAATCTTCATAGTAGACCTAAGAAGTAGAAACTTAAGGATGAAGAACCCAGGATATCATGCAGCTGTGCTACAAGTTGAACTTGAAATCAGAGATTGGGGCTTCACCACTAACCTCTGTCCCCTGATGTTGGAGGACACTTCAATCTGTGGTCACTCGTGGGATGTTTTTGAGCAGGATGATTAATATGTTCCTCCTACTTTTCCCCACCCATCCTTCTCTTCAACTCTGCCTTCAAACTACAGAGAGAATCTTTCTGGAAGTATGGATCTGATCAAATAGCATACGTGCTTCTAATCGCATAGTACTCCCGGGGCCCACAGCACACCTGTCCTGCTCCCTGCCATGGTGTACAAGGCCCTGACAACCTCTGGGCCGCATGGAGGGCGACTTCCCTTCTCTGAAAGCTTGTCTTCTCATTCTTCTCCTTTTCTTAGGTGAGCGACTCTTCTGATGACCCTTTCTTACCTCTGGATTAGTCCATCTGCCTCTCCTTTTCTCATTTGTTATGAAATAGTGAACTACTTGTTAACCCTTTTCTTCATCCACAATTTGGAAATCTATTTCCAGACATGTAGTTCTACACCAAACTAGAATTCAGTTATTGACAACTACATAGTCCATATTAAAATGGATTTTTTAATTGTTTCATATTGTTTTCCCCCAAACATTCAGTGTGTGACTCATAATCACAACTTCATATGTGTACTAGTCAGGGGCAGGTTAAGTTAGCTATGGAACAATCATCATGAAAATCGTAGTGGCTTATAACAGAGAAGGGTTCCTTCATGTCCGTATGTGCTTGGAGGAAGAGTCTGCTTACCCTACTTACTCCTGAAGGAAGCACACTGGACACGTGCTTTCACCATGATGGGACGGGGGGCTGAGAATATGGTAAGTTACCCACTGGCTCTTAGTACTTCTGGCTGGTTGCGATGCAGACCACGTGTACATACATTTCACTGACCTCACATGGTCTCAAGAAATGTCAAGGAGATAGGACAGTACAATCCCACCGTGTGGCTGAAAGTGAGAGACAAATGGAAATAGTTCACTTACTGCACTGCCGTGTGTGAGAGGTCAGAAATTGTGTGACTGTTCTTTTGAAATTTACGGTCATGAATAGTTTGTAAAAATGTAGTTAAATCTGGCAGTTTAGAAGTCAAAACTAAAAAGAAAAAGCCTTAACATGTGTGATGGGCATGTCTTTTAAAATCATGATCTCAGTTTAAAACACCAACTATGGAAGCCTATGCTTAAACCTAACTCAGTGAGCATTTCATGGCGGGGGCACAAAACATGTGCCAGAGCTATACTGTCTGCTGATCGGAGCATTCCAGAAAAAGGCAGTGTCATAGAAAAATAGGTTGAGTTATATCCTGCTTGAGGGATCCTTTTTTTTGGGGGGAGGCCGTGATTATCAGTAAGTGGTAGTGAGCAGACTTGGGATGAGTCAGAAATCCACATGGAATGCTCCTCTGTAGGTGTGCTGAATGTTTTAGAAAGAAAATATTTTTCTTAATGTTTATTCGCCTTTGTTTTAGCTTTGTTGATACTAATTACCGGCTTTTATTTCTTTTTTGCAAGAGGTTATATAGATATTGATTTGAAGGACATTTGATATAAATGTACCACTGGAGAGAAAATCTTACTCTGTCTCATCTGTGGGTGTTGCCAGAGTGTTTCACTATAGTCCTCATACCATACTTGGATATGGGAGCTGGACTATCTGTATAGATATATAAAAGGATGTGGGAGAGAGGAGGTCTTACAAATACAGTTATACCAGAGTTATTTGCTAATATAAGCTATTTCGGGAAGGCCTCTTTATTTTCTGGAAATGCGGAAGGAGTAACAATTGTCAGAATGACCAAGTATATAGACATAAAAAGAGAAAATCTGAAGTATCTATTTGCTTCCAAAAATTTGACCAGTAATTATTTTTTCCCCCTGTAGTTTTTTTTTTTAAGTTGCCTGACATTATCTGCTTTCATTTGTGTGTATACGTTAAACATGTTTGAGTAAGTCATTTTGCTTTCTTTTGCTGCATAAGCAATTATGCTGACAATTTATAGAGATGCATTAGCATAAGTTAAAGGTTAAATATGGAAATCATAAGAAACCTATTCCATGAAAATGAAATTTCTTTTTAAAAAGAGAACTAGGTATTAACTGTTGGTCTGCACTTTTCATTCAGTGAATTTTCTTTTGGAACATAATTGCTCTTCCTCTCAGAAAATGTGCCAAATTGGGCCGGGCACAGTGGCACACCCTGTAATCCTAGCGCTCAGGGAGGATTAAGTGGGTGGATGGCTTGAGCTCGGGAGTTCAAGACCAGCCTGAGCAAGAGTGAGTGCCATCTCTACTAAAAATAGAAAAATTAGCTGGGTGTTGTGGTGGGTTCCTGTAGTTCCAGCTATTTAGGAGGCTGAGGCAAGAGGATTGCTCAAGCCCAAACGTGTGAGGTTGCTGTGAGCTATGATGAGGCCACAGCACTCTTCCCAGGGCAACACAGTGAAACTCTGGTCTCAAAAAACAAAACAAACAAACAAACAAAAAACCAAAACAACAACAAAGTGCCAAATTGTTCAAATCTCTCTCTCCCTACCCCCCGAATGTTGGTACTTCCATAAGAACAACTGATTTTGTCTGTGCCAGGTATATCTCTGTGGAAAGGCAGGCTCATGTGGCTAACTTCCTTGTGGCCGTAAAGGAGGAGGAGGAAGAGGAGGAAGGAAATTGCTGTACTAGTTTATGTAGCAGAAAGTTAAGAGTCAGGAGACCTTTATAATTATGAAGCACCTGAAAGTCCAGTTCCCACGCTCTCCGCCTGGTAGTGTGAGCATGCAGAGGAGCTTCCGGAGACCACACAGCACTCCATCCTCGTCCTTACTGCATCAGCAACCCACAAATACTTAGCAAGTGCCTGTGTGTTTGAGGACCCGTGGCTCAGTTTTCAGGTCTGTCCTGCTTCCCGTACCCTATTCCTCCAGCTCCCGGCCTCTCCATCTTGAGGGTCAGCTCACCCTCTGCATTAATTCTGTCTTTAGCCCAAGAAGCCTCACACTGCCCACTTCCCTTCTGGCACAGTGGCCACATGAATAGCAAAGCAATAAAAAGCTCTGAAACCCGGAGGCCCGTGCATAAAACAAGAGCAACAGAACACATCACTTGTATTGATTTATGTCAGCTATTTATACTTTGAGATATTGTCTAGTCTATCAGATTACTATTTTAATTCTCAATCCATTGACTGTGTTCCTCACTCACTATGTTTCCTACACGTGTCAGCTGATTTAAGAATATCATTGACTTGATAACAAATTTAAAGATGTTTATAGGCCCCAAAATTACCTAGGAAGTTTTTGAAAGGAAAGAATTAAAAGCATGAATTCTCTCTGATTTGTACAGGACTCAGCCTTGCCGTCTTTATAGGTCGGGCTGTGGAAGAAGTGAAAAGGATGAAATAGCAGTGTGTGCTCAGTGAATTCAAGCCAAACAGAATTTCGGAGGATGAAAGTAAAGGGAAGCAAGCCTTAAATTGTCTGCCTCAGAAATGATGAGAAGCCTTGGACCGTAATAGAAACAAGAAGTGTTTGCTGCGAGCCTTGGGTGCGTTCAAAGCAAATCAGTTTGTGTCCCATTAAGGAATCTGGGCTCCAGGTTTGAGCCTATGTGTATCTGTAAATTTTATACTAGGAAATACCTAACATCAAGCCCGAGAACCTCATACTCTAGGCAGCTGTCACCAAACCCATCCCCCCTGCTAGTAAAATCACTCCTACAGCAAATCAAGTTGGCAGAAATTGCCAACGGGTTACTGAAAAGCAAAATGGATCAGTTTCACAGCATCATTTCCATTGGGCTATGCGTTGTCCCACTTACATTAGAAACAAATGGAAGTCTGGAAGTAAAGCCTGGCTCTGTATTCTCTGGTGATACAGGAATAAATGTTAACAGCTGGGGTTGGGTTCTTTTTTTCCTGCTTTGTCCTGGAAAATAGTTCACCATTTAAGAGAAATGAACTACATACCTTGGGAAAGAAAAAAATTTTTCTACCGTGTTGTACAAGTCTATGTAAATCTCATTTTTTCCCCCTTTTCAGAGTTAAGCTACACAAATAACTGTAAGGATTTTCCAAATACCTTTTTAACCCTTAAAAACTTTCCCCCCAAAACTAAACAGTGTATCCAAGTCGTTGCAGATGACAGCTAAATGTTGAGAGTGCTTGCACATGTGGAGTATAGCCAATTTTTGAAATATGGGTGGCAATCTGATTCAGTCTAAGGATGCTTAACACAGTTGTGAGAAGTATCAGGGGATCAACTGAAAATTCTTTAAAAGCACACTGAATTGTTGGGAGACCAAGAAACATGGGAATGCTCGGCCTTACCTTCTAGTTCTCACTAATGGCATAAATGCCTCTCTCACTCTGTTGTTGATTGTTTCTTCCAGGCGATCTTTGCATACCCAGTCCTTGGAATATAGAGTCATTGCCTGTACTCATTTTTTCCTTCCTGGAGGTATAAATAGACTGATGACGCCCTATGCTCTCTGCAGTCCGTGCATCATTCATACCGTACATCTCCTTTCTAGGTCACAAAGCTTTAAAAAAAAATCAGCAGCGGGAGCAGCATGTGAGAAGATGAGCATATGCCTCCTTCCTCTCACCTCAGAGCTGTGCCTTTGACAGCAGCCAGACAGCAGTGCAGGGAGGTTCAAGAATATCAGAGGGAAAAATAGCCATTCTTACCAAAAGAATTAAAAATAGCATAGTCCGAGCATTCTTCCCTCCGCCCTTTCTCCCCCACATGCCTGAAATGAAGCCCTCCCCATCCGAAGCATAACTAGGAATTTGTGTTTTGTGAGAACTCGAAGAGCCTGCCTCTGCTACTACAGCTGCTCGCTCTCTTGTCCAAGTGTATAAGCACAAGTCATGAGAAAATGTCATCTCTCATTGCTCTTTACTCTCCAGTGAAATAAGAATGGTCGGGCCTCCAGACAGTCATTTATTATTGAGTGTCCGCTGAGTAATGAGCAGTGTATTAAGGGTTTTGAGATGGGGGGGGGGGGCTTATTTTTCTGCTTTCCTCTCACTTCTTCACTGTGTTGTAATTCATGCTGTCTAATCTGAAGAAGGTTCCTTCCCAGAGGTGGTGTCACATTGGACATTACCCATCTACGGTCTCAATTACACCCCTTCCCTGTAGCTGGAAGGCTGGGGACAAGGTTGGTGAGTAGTGGGAGCGTTGCCTTCCAGCTATTTCAGTTTGTGTATACGTGATGCTGTTCTTCACCTGGTCTATCAATACTTTTTAGGGACCGTTAATTCTCTCTTTCAGCAAGCATTTATTGAGTTCCTACTGTGTGCTAGACTCAAAACATTGAGAATGCCAGTTAACAAGTAGATGAGTCTTCTGTTTATTTTAAATTTCATTCCAATAGTTAGTCTACCTGATGGAATAAATGATGTGAAGAAAAATCAAGCAGACAGTGTTATCTATAGGTCAGGGTAGAGCAAACTGATCAGGGAGCAATTGCTTTTTTCTTTGAAAGAACATGAGCTGTGTGGCTGTCTGGGGGAAATTCATTCCAGGTGGGAAAAAACAGCGAATGTAAATCTCACAGATGAAGGCTCTGTTGGTGGGGTGGGGGGGACAGGGCAAGAGTGGTATGACAGAAGGTCATGGAGGCCCCCGTGGGATGTGTTGAGGGCTCTGCGTTTTATTTTGACAAGAGTGATGTTGCAGGGGACTTGCTCTTTGGAAGAGTGGGGTATAGTTTAGACTGTGGATGGCAAAAAGGGAAGCATGACACAAGTCTCTTGCAAACCATCTAGGTGGGAGATAATAGTCGCTTGGAGATGACATTAACAGTTGCAGGAGGATAGTCTGAAAGTAGAACCAAATGAATTTACTAATTGTAATCTTGTGAAATGCAGGGTGACCATAAAGTTCAAGTGTAACTTAAAATAGTGTGCAGTATACAGCAGCGTCTCCATAGTTGACCATCTCCCTACACTGACCATCTCCCCACACAGACCATCTCCCCGCACTGACCCTCTCCCTGCACTGACCCTCTCCCCACACTGATCCTCTCCCCGCCCTGACCCTGTTCCTACACTGATCATCTCCCTGCACTGACCCTGTCCCTACACTGACCCTGTCCCTACACTGACCCTCTCCTTACACTGACCATCTCCCCGCCCTGACCCTCTCCCCACACTGACCCTCTCCCTACACTGACCCGGTTCCTACACTGACCCTGTTCCTACACTGACCATTTCCCTGCACTGACCATCTCCCTACACTGACCATCTCTGTACATTGACTGCCTTCTTAAGCTGACCTAATTTCCATAGACAGGACATGAATCGCACATGCTCAGTGGAAGTTCCTTATGTTGACCACTTCCATATCTTGACCAATTAGTTATATACTTACAGAGGTTCTACTGTATTTGGTCTTTGTTATTCTGACATATAGCTTCTAAAACTTTTAATATGAGTATCTTTTGTATGCTAATGATTGACTGAATATTGGGGGCCCCTAGTTAGCTTCTAGATGGGGGCTGGGCAGCAGAAAGACAGAGGCCTAGTCAGAGGGTTGAAACTTTAGTCCCTCCCCCCAATCTCTAGGGAGTGAAAAGGGGCTGAAACTTCAGTTGATCCCCAGTGGCCAATGCTTTAATCAGTCAAGCTTACATAATGAACTCTCTATAAAAATGCAGAAAGACAGAGTTTTGGAGAGTTCTGAGTAGTTGAACATGTGGAGGTGGTATACCGGGAGAAGGTATGGAAACTCTGTTCCATTGCTCCCATACCTCACCCTGTGTGTCTCCCTATATGACTGTTCATCTATACGCTTTATATTCTTCATAATAAATGGATAACCATATGGAAAGTGTTTTCCTGAGTTGTGTGAGCTGCTCTAAAATATTAATCAAAGAGGGGGATCTTGGGGTCTCTGATTTACAAGTGGCTGGTTAGAAGTACAGGTAACAACCTGGGTTGTGCAATCGGTATCTGATGTGGCGGCAGTCGTGTGGGACTGAGCCCTCAACCTGTGGCATCTGATGCTGTGTCCAGGGTGATAGTGTCAACAGTGGATAGAATTGGAGGATACCTGCTGGAGAA
The DNA here is from genome assembly GCA_963574355.1 of Loris lydekkerianus. Classification (NCBI taxonomy): domain Eukaryota; kingdom Metazoa; phylum Chordata; class Mammalia; order Primates; family Lorisidae; genus Loris; species Loris lydekkerianus. The sequence goes on along the minus strand of CAUYPK010049882.1, from coordinate 2,284 downwards.
TCTGGAGTCAGAAGTGTTGAGTGATGTGTGGGAGTAGGAGAAATGCTTTAGTTTTTCCTACATCCTCTTACATAGATGGATTTGTGTTCCCAGAGACAAGAAGGATGGACCTGTCATTTACTGAGATGGGAAAATGTGGAGAAGAACAGGTTAACCGTATATTAAAACTTTATTAATAATGTTAAGGCTGTCAGTTCTAGGAAACTGATGGTTATCCTCTCCAAGTAGACAGTGGATTACATTTAAGCACAAACATGGGATAAAAATTGGTGAAGAGGACAATTTTGTAAAAATTTTGATGGAGACATTTCTGAATAAAGTACTTCAAAGAGTAGGAGTCAAGATATTTTAAAATTATGTCTTGATTTCTCCAACTTGAGTAGTTTCAGTCTCTTTTCATAAATTTTTATATAAATGCAAGTACTTACTCAAATTTCTAATATTGATAATACTACTGTTTTTCAACTTACTAAAAAATATTTTTAAAGGGTAATTGCATTACCTTTTTTTTTTTTAATCTTTTTTATTTTTTTAGAGAGAGTCTCACTTTGTCACCCTCGATAGAGTGCTGTGTTGTCACAGCTCACAGCAACCTCCAACTCCTGGGCTTAGGCCATTCTTTTGCCTCAGCCTCCTGAGTAGCTGGGACCACAGGTACCTGACACACGCCAGGCTATTTTGTTGTTGTTGTTGTTGCAGTTTGGTCAGGGCCGGGTTCGAACCCACCACCCTTGGTATATGGGGCTGGTGCCCTACCCACTGAGCCACAGGTACTGCTCTGCATTACATTTTCAAACATTAAAAAAAAAAAATTGGAGACAGAGTATTGCTGTATTGTCCAGACGGGCCTGGAACTCCTGGGCTCAAGTGATCCTCCTGCCTCTGCCTCCCGAGTAGCTGGGATTCCACATAACGTTTTTGAAAGACAGAGTATATAAATGTCTATTTCCATTCATTTTATTTATTTTTTTTTACTTTTTTGAGACAGAGTCTCATTATGTTGTCCTCAATAGAGTGTTGTGGCATCACAGCTCACAGCAACCTCAAACTCTTGGGCTCAAGCAATTTTCTTGCCTCAGCCTCCCTTGTAGCTGGGACTACAGGCGCCCAACCACAATGCCCAGCTATTTGTTGTTGTTGTTGTTTGTTTAGCAGGCCCGGGACAGGTTTGAACCCATCAACCCCAATGCAAGTTGCTGGCGTACCAAACGCTGAGCTACAGGCACCGAGCCATATTTCCATTCATTTAAAAAGTGTTTTTGGGTAGCAGGAGTCATTTATTCTTTTTAAATGGAATTTATTTTGGTGTTCTACTTCCACCACTAGGGCTTGTTACCCTTTTTATCATCCGCTGGATAGCTAAGTGTGCTCTCCTTTATAAAGACAATGCTCTAGAAAGGGGCTTTATTTATGGCGTAGCAGCCAATGAGATTCTGTCTTTTCAGTGTTGTATTTTAGTAATAGGACAGCCAAAATAGTGAAGAGATCTTTCACCCAAGTTGTCCTCTAGGAAAGGAAGGTGGGGATGTAGAAGAATTATCTTGCTCTTAGTCATACTGCCCTTAATTAATATAGGTTCAGTAACAACCTGCATTCTTCCAATTCTTTTAAATGATACATAGCCCTTAATTCATTTTAGTAGTTCCTTTAGAAACTAGTTTTATAAGGCAAGATGCAGCTAAACAGTTTGGCACCACATTCTTCTTTCTCCAGTCAAGGAGTTTGTTTCATTTATAAATATTGCCAGTTATTATGTTTTATTTAGTTGAGCTTGACGCTTTGTGTAATATTTTGTTCATTCAACAGTTATATTTTAAGTACTTACTAGAGTTGTCTAGCTGGCAAAAATTGTGAGGCTTATGCTAAGCACTGGGGACATAGCAGGGGTGAAACCTAGGTCCTGTCATCTCGGGGCCAGCTGACCAGGGCCATGAATTAACCCTTTTTCCTGACTTTTGGAATGTTAATTTTAAAGGGCTTATAGAAAAGACAGTGCTATATTTCTAATACCTTTACCCAACCAGATAAAAATAAATTTGCATATCCATCTATTATGTCTGTTAGGCACTAATATAGTTCAAGTTGTATTTCAAATGAAAAACTTGTTCAGTTTGAAGCCTTTGAGAAAAGTGAGAAAGATGCATAGACTGTTACAAAGGATGTATGAGTTTGTTGCCTAAAATGGCAAATGGTTCTTTCCGTTGTTTTTTTTTTTTTTTTTTTTTTTTGGTTTTTTTTTATTTTATGGGTTGTTTTTAAATCAGGCCAACGCAAAAACAAACTC
>CAUYPK010049880.1:0-24892 GCA_963574355.1 Loris lydekkerianus | reverse complement strand
TGGCATTCAATCTTATAATTCCTTTACTAGCTTTGTACCCAGAAGACCAAAAGTCACAATATAACAAAGACATCTGTACCAGAATGTTTATTGCAGCCCAATTCATAATTGCTAAGTCATGGAAGAAGCCCAAGTGCCCATTGACCCACGAATGGACTAGCAAATTGTGCTACATGTATACCATGGAATATTATGCAGCCTTAAAGAAAGATGGAGACTTTACCTCTTTTATATTTACATGGATAGAGCTGGACCATATTCTTCTTAACAAAGTATCTCAGGAATGGAAGAAAAAGTATCTAATGTTCTCATGTACTATATGAGCGAAATTATAGCTTTCACATGAAGGCTATAACCCAACTATAGCACAAGAATATGGGGAAAGGGCCAAGTAAGGGGAAGGAAGGGGGGAGGTTCTGGTGGAGGGAGGGTAATGGGTGGGTTCACATCTATGGTGCATCTTAGAATGGGTACAGGCGATTGCACTAATGTACACAGCTATGATTTAACAATAAAAAACTAAAAAAAAAAGAGGTTTCTTAATCTGCAATCTTGAAAAATAGCTGTCTGCTTTCTGGAGTCACCTACTTCAGAATGCTGGACATAGCATCTGGAAATCCTGACTTTCAGGTCACCTGTAGTGGTTAATCTGCAACTGTCTCAGTGTATTCTGGAGTGTCTCAAGTGAATCCAGGAGGGTTTTCCTTTTTATTTTCATCAGAGTGTTGGTGGTTAAGAGTACTTCATCAGGGCCTTCACAGCGCGGTGATAGTGTATGTTTTCTTCTAAAAATTTTGATGTGTACATGACCTCCTGGTTGAAAGGGATGGCAAGGCTTGTTGATAATATGCTCCAAGTACCTCAATCAGTGCTGTATATAGCTAGTCATGGTATCAAATAGTTCACTGTAATGGCTATATTTTTCAGTCAGCCCAGGATGTTTAGATGTGCCAGTAGACTTAGGGTGACCCAACACTATTTCACAGCATGTTAATCCATGTGTTCTATTGAGGTGTTATGGATGTTTATAAAGGCCAAGGTAGTGCTTCTAGACATTTAAGTCCAATAACTTGACATGTTTTTAGAAGACATAAACTTCTCTTTATGTCTAGGTTTTTACATTTTACCTGTCCTGAGGATTGAGGCTGACATGGGATATGCAATTTTAATGAGTACCCCCAGAGCCTTTGCAAGCAGATGGCTTATTACTGCTGTGAAAAGTGTTCCTTGGATGGTGTCCATAGCTCAGTGTTTAGGGCACTGGCCATGTGCAAAGAGGCTTTTAGGTTAGAACCCAGCACAGGAGTGCTAAACAAACAAACAGCCATGTGTTGTGTCAGGTGCTACTAGGGAGACTGTGGCAAGAGAATTGCTCAAGCCCAAGCTTTTGAGGTTGCTGTGAGCTATAAGGCCACAGCACTCTCCAGAGGAAAACAAAGTGAGACTCTGTCTCAAAAAAAAAAAAAAAAAAGAAAGAAAGAAAGAAAGAAAGAAAGATGTGTTCTTTGATCTGATTTAATCCATAAGAGTATACCAAATGAAGAAATAATTTCAAGTATCAATTTCTTTACTATTGTCAGAGCATCTCCACATCTGGTTGGGTAACATTCAGTCCACCCATTAAACAGATAATACCTAAGCAGTGGGAAAAGCCTAAAGCTGGAGGTAAATCTATCAAATTGATTTGCAGTGCCATAAATGGCAACAGATGCCTTTGGGGACTTCCTAAAGATTATTGGTCTCCTCCAGGGATTTGGTGAAATTTACAAATAGTATACTGGAAAGTAGTTTGGTCTGAGATTCCATAGTTTCCAGAAAAGTCCCAACTATTTTTTAGTTCGTTAATTATCCCCCATTTGCATGTACATTCCATTTGGTGAGGGATAAATGCAAGAGAAAAAGTTAAAGGAAAGGGAGCCTCAGTGAGTCCATTTGGTCCAATATATAATCCATTTGATAACTGTTCAGCACCATTATGTATCCACTTATCTTTTTCAGTCTGTGGGGTATTAACCTGATGATTATTGATGCCAAATAAGGATAAGGGGAAGGTAATAAGTTGAATGAAAAAACGATGGGGGGGCCATTTCGGCAACATGCTTTGCAGTTCTGCCTCCTCTATCATTTCCTAGAAGTACAGCATCTGTTCCTTTAGTGTGGGCTGGACAATGAATAATAGTCACCTTAGAGGGAAGGTAAAAGGCTGTAATTGAGAAGCAATTATAGGCCCATTGGCAATAGGGGTGACAGGTAATGTTAAGAAACCACAGATTTCCAAATCATGACAATTGCATGGCAGACTTCCAAAGCATTAGAGTCTGCGTAAATACTGACAGTTTTTCCTTGTGCTAATGTGCAAGCTCTAGTGAGGGCTATAAGTTCAGCAGCTTGTGCTGATTTGAAAGTATTCAGGTGTATGCCTCCAGAATGTCATGTGAAGAAACTATAGCACAGCCAGCTAATATAGTATTGAAGGAGCTAAGGAAATTTTGCCTCAATATATGATTCATTGGTATAAAGAATATTTTGACTTAAAGGCCATTCATGATCAGGAAGCATTAAAGGAGGCCTTTCCTCTATCTACATAAAATCTTAGCAACCTGATTGACAATCAGAAGTAGCTGATGACTTCCTTTTTCCATGCTAATAGATCTGATTCCAGAGTTATTTGAAGCAGGGTAACTGTCTCTTAGGATAGTCTACAGATAAATTTGTTTCCACCCATCTACACACACTGCCCCCTAGCAACTACTTGCTGCCCCTATACTTTCCATATTCTTCCCCCTCCCTTCCAAAAGGCATCTATAAAAGTCTCTGAACATCACCGAGACGTTGGATCATCATTTCTCTGGTTCCACCCATGCACATGATATTTAGAAATAAACCTTTCTTTTATTAATCTACCATTATTGTGAGTAGATCTTTCAGTGACTAAACCAGGGGAAAAGGGCAATTTTCACCATGATCCCTACACTATCTTTGAAATCACATTTGCAAGAGCCTTCACAAAAGAAAATTAAGTCTGGTATGTCTAAAGGAATGCCTTGGAAATCTCATAGTTTTAAAATCACATCAACAGCTGTAAGGCAGTCATGTAAAATGTAGTGGGGGTCTTCTTCATCAGGTGGAGGTAGGAGTGTAGCTGGATTTAAAAATGTTGAAATGTAAAATAATGGAGGAGTTGGTTACTAAAGATTGTTCACAGGTGGTTCATCATCTAGTAGAGAGATGCTGTGTTTTGTGGACTCATAAGAGAGCATGGGGTACATGTAGTTGAATAGGGGAACCTAATATGAGCATGCTGGCTTTGTTAATTAGGCTGGCAGCTGGTGCTATTGCACATAAGCATGGGGGCATGCCTACAGCCAAAGGATCTGAAATAAAATATAGACTATAGGACAGACCTGAGAGGGAAAAGACTGTCCTAAAACACCAGCAGCAATTCCATTATTTTTATGGCAGTATAAATGGAAAACTTTATCAAAACTGGATAAGCCCAGAGAAAGAGGTATGGATAATGCTAATTTTAGAGTTTCAAAGAAGTCTAATGCCTTTATGGGTCAGAGGATAGGTTCTTGGATACTCTTAGGAAGGAAGGAATATAATGACTTAGTGAGGGCAGCAAAGTTGGCAATCTATCGGGGGCAGAAGTCAGCTGCCCCTAGAATTTTACCTAATTATTTTTTAGTTTTGGCAAAGGGGATAGACAAAATTGACTCAAGGGGTTTTGGGATGAGTTTTTGAGTGTCTTGAGATATTTTGGGTCCTAACTAAGTAACAGTGGTCTATACCTACTCGAGTTTGAACTGAGAGGTTTATTGCCTTTTTTAGCTAGAGCTTTTAATAGAATGAGAGAGTCTAAGAGGGCACCTTATTTAGTGTGATTACAGAGTAGAGCATCATGAATGTAGTGAACCAGAGTGGACTCATAGGTAAAGTTAAAAGACTCTAAATCAGCCTTGAGAATTTTAGAGAATATTGAAGAAGATTCAGAGTATCCTTGGAGTATTCAGGTCTTTATTAATTCTCTCTCTCTGAAGGTAATTGTAAAGAGAAACTGTGAGTCAAAGTTCAAGGAATTGAAAAGAAAGCTGAGCAGAGATGAGTCATTGTAAACCAGGCCACATTAGCAGGAATCAAGATTAAGGATTATAACTGGATTCGGCACAGCAGAGTGTACAGGGATTACAAAGGAGTTAATGGCTCTCAGATCTTGTACAAATTGGAAGATTTGATTTCCATTTGAATCAATTTTTCTTTTCTTTTTTACTGGTGGAATTGGGATATTATAGGGTGAGGTGGTAAAAACGAGTCCTCTCTGCTGTAAAAGGGATTCTAATATAGGTGTAATTCCCTATTCTGCATCTTGTGAGAGGGGGTATTCAGCTACTGACGGAAAAGGTTTTTTTTTATTTTTCCCCAGAAGATTCCTAAAGGTTCTGAACATAATATTAGTCAGATTTCATTTACATGTTTTGTCCAAAGGCTATGTGGGACACCTTCTAGGATAGTCTCATTAAGGGAATTAAATCAGAATGGGTTTCCATTAAAGACAGTAAGAAGTTTGGAGTTTCATCTGAGGGCAGAGAATAAAAAATATGACTTTCATTACATTATAAGGTAGAATTCAATTTATGTAACAGGTCTGACATTGAAAATGGCATAAATGTATTTATTATCTATGTACAAAAGTCTTAATAAAAAAAAAAAGAAATGTTTGCTGCTGAGAACCAGACATTAGAAAGGCATGGTGAGTGTTAAGAGGACCTAGAGATATAGGAGAACTCTGAGAGATAGATAATGAAATAGGTTTTCGAGAGACTCTATTAGTTTAAATAGAATCAGAGGTGATAGGTAGAGATAATTCTTCTGATCAAATGATAGCAAATGTTGCACCAGTGTCAATAAAATATTCTGGTTCTGGAGCCTCTACTTTAAGTTTAATGGTGGGATGGGACTGAGGATCGCCTGTCCCCATCCATCAACTGAATACTGTCCAATAGGGGAAAATTTACCTTTCTGAGGTGTGGGGAGGCTTTTTTTTTTTGAGTTTTCCTTTTATTTTTAAACACCGGACAGTTAACTTTTCGATGTCCAGATTTTCTGCCGTATCTGCACTCATCTCGAGGAATAAAACAAGATAATCTTAATTTATTTTCAGAGGATTGTTGTTGATTCTGCAATGATCCAATTTTAAAGCAAGGACTGCAAATTTTAAATTTTTCTTTTTCTTGTTCTCTTGTGATTTTCAAAAAACTGTGTAGCCACTTCTACTATATATAACACTCAGAGTTTGAGCAGTCCAGTCAAGTATACTGTTGCTGTTTTTTGTTTGTTTTTGCATCCAAAATATTTTTAATAAGATAGTACTTTCCAGGGTTAGTTTTTGTAGTCTCTGCTGGCCCGTTGGCCTCTGGCACACTTGAACTTCCAGCCCTTCCAGTGGACATAGTATTTGGTGTGGCTGTGTGGGGTTCATGTGTCCTTGCCAAAATGCTGGTACACCTCCTGCCTTGTAAGAATCAGAAAGCAGAACAGTGCCACAGCCCCCATGGGAGTCCAGGACCTGCAGGTAGAAGGTTAGGATCTTGTCTCCAGCCTTGAGGATGAGGGTGAAGTTCCAGCTGCACATGCACAAGGAACATTCCTTCAGTTTGGTCACTTTCTGAATCCACACAACATCAGTTATGGTCCCCACAAACACAGCTGTTTTGTTTTCCTGGGCAGGAAGTTTCATGTTCCAGATCATCCACAAAAGAGAGAGTGGTGGCTGTTTGGTGCAACTCATAAACAACATTTTCAGGATCACCTGGTTGAGGATGGAGTTGGTTGTCTGGCCAGAAACCTGGACAGCTTGACCAGCAGCCTTAGATAAATGACCTAGATTTTGGGCTCCTTGTGATAAAAGTTTTGGTTCTTGTGGTGTGTGTATCAACTCACATGATGGCGACCCGTGCTTGGTCAGGTCCAGAAAGAGCAACTCAAGTGTTTTGAATCTGTTTTTTTTTTTTTTTTTTTTTTTTTTAATTTCTGGAAGAAGATTTCCAAGCAGGGTAAATGTTTAAAATTTTCTATGCTCTGATGCTTCAGAAGTAAATGATATATGTCTCTGGAAAACTTTGATAAATCTCTTAATGAAGACTTTAGGATGTTCTCCCTCCTTTTGAGTACATAAATCAACTTTAGACCAATTTACTTTAGGAGGGAAAGTCTGTAATATTGCTTCCAATAGACTCTGAATGTCAGTATTTAGATGAGTAATTTCTTGGTCACTTGTAGGGGATCCAGGAAAAAGATCTGGCCATCTTTTTCCTCTATGGATAGGATGTTCTCCTAGAAGCCTTCTGTTTTGTCTAATGACTGTAGTATAATCATGTGTGGGAAGAACACTCCTTAGCAACCAGTCAAGATCCCTGTGAGTGGGATTATGAATGGCTACAAGCCTCTCTAATTTGTCTCTAAATTTGGTGGGATCTTCTGAAAAAATGGGGAAAGCAGTTTTGTATTTCAGAAGATCTGCTGCAGTACAGGGGACATGAATTCTCTGGGAGGTGGGTGGAAATTCTGGGTACATTCTTAAAGGGCACTGTATAGGGAGGTCTGGGGGTGATGGAGTTCAATTACACAATCCTGGAAAATAAGAGACATTGTACGGGACAGAAATCCAAGCTTTGCTTTGGCTCTGTAACACTCCTACTTCTTGCTTCTCTGCTTTTATTCAATCAACCTGTGTATTTTGAGATTTTTAAATCAGTCCTGAGTGCCTTCTGTAAATATTGGAGAGATACAGATATTAAGGCAGGCAACCTGTTATTTAAAAGGTTTTCTGAAAAAGTTGGAGTCAACATAATTTTAATAGCTCCTAAGTATGATTGTTGAGAGGGTAAGGTTGGATTTTGAAGTTGGTTGTGACCAGGAACCCAGTGATCCAAAAGTGCTCCTGAGGGATCAGTGACAGGTAATTGAGGATAGAGAGAAGTATAAATTGAAGGGCAGTTTAAGGTGCAAGCAGATTTTAATTTTTGTCCTAATTTAGATTTCTGCTCTTCAGTTTGTTTTTTTTTAAGGGAGTTTTGAAGGCAAGCCACCACACTATTTTTTTTTTTTTTCTATTTGATTTTCCCATAAATACAAATAAGGCAATTGCTTAGGATAAGAGCTCTGTAAAAATTTCTTTAAATAAAGTAGTTTTAGCTCAAAGGATCCATCTTCTGGCCAGTCATAGTCAGAATTTCCTATGGTATATTTATTCCAAAAGTGGCTCAATTTAATAAGTCTCTTTATAGAAAGTCCAGATGGTAGTCTTCCCAGTTTAGAGTAATTTTTAACCATAGAAGCTAGAGGTATTCTTGGAGAGGGCTTAGAGGAGACAGTTCCTATGATTCCTAAAATTTACTCTGAGAAATAGATTGATAATAGAGCAGACAATGAGAAAAAGACTCACTCCTCAGAGCTTGACAGGTTTGGTACAGTATGCTGCTGAGAATCTCATGTGTCTTGGACTCCTACTCTTTCTACATTGGCCAGCCACATTATGGGTTTCCAACAAAACAGCACCCCCTCAACCCCCCAAATTTCCCAACCAGATTACAGAGACTGAGGAGAGAATTTCCACTTAGTCCCAGAATCAAGGTCAGAGACATAAAGCAGAATGAGAGGGAATTCTGATATATATATCAGATATATATATGAGTGCCTCATATATCAGATATATATGAGATATATCTGATATATATATGAGTGCCTTCTGTAAATATTGGAGAGATACAGATATTAAGGCAGGCAACCTGTTATTAAAAAGGTTTTCTGAAAAAGTTGAAGTCAACGTAATTTTAATAGCTCCTAAGTATGATTCTTGAGGGGTTATAAAATATATATATATATATATATATATATATATATATATATATATATACAATATATATATATTTTATTATTATTATTATTATTTTTGAGGCAGAGTTTTAAGCTATCACCCTGGGTAGAGTGTCATGACATCACAGCTCAAGGCAACTCAAATTCTTGGGCTTAAGCAATTCTATTCCTTCAGCCTCCCAAGTAGCTGGGAGTACTGGTGCCAGCCAGAATGCAAGGCTGTTTTATTTGTTGTTGTAGTTGTCATTGTTGTTTTTTTAGCTGGCCCAGGTGGTTTCAAACTCTCTACCCTTCGTGTTCATGGTCAGTGTCCCAACCACTGAATTACAGAAATATAGATTGATCCCTCTAGCTTGGGGAAAAATGTCAGGATATGCTCTTCATGAAATTGCCCAGGCCTAGGAAACTGAAGTTCATTGTTCAGGCTTGAATGGGGGAACCCTGTATCAATAGTTTCTCCAGGTAAAAGGTGATCTAAGGGTCTGCAACAGAATCATATCTTGGGCTGGAACCCCTTTCACTCTTTATGACCTGATGATCTCATTTCTGAAAGACGTAAATTTGATTAGCTCATCATCTGACTGAAGTTTGCCTTTTGAATTTAAAAGTCCAGAAAGTTCATGAAAAGTATAAATAATTAGGTCTCTTCCAAAAATTGGCTTAATTGCCTCTGGGCTTAAGAGGGTAATGGCCACTACTATCTGTAGGTAGTGTGGTTATACTTCAGCCATGGTGTTAATTACTTTACTAAAATAAGCTACAGGTTGTAAAACTGGACCCCAGTGTTATGTGAAGACTCCTAGGATAGGAGGCTCCTGTAGCTCATTTGGCAGGACGCTGACACTGGCCACATACACCTAGGGTGGCGGGTTTGAATTTAGCCTGGGCCTGCTAAGAAACAATGACAAATGCAACTGAAAAATAGCTGGGCATTGTGGCCATTGTCTGCAGTCCCAACTACTTGGGAGACTGAGGCAAGACATTTGCTTAAGCCCAAGAGTTTCAGGTTTCTGTGAGCTGTGATGCCAGGGTACTCTACTCAGGGTGATATTTTGAGACTGTCTCCAAAAAAATACTTGCAGGATGATCTGTAACATAGATATTAAATTGTTCTTTGGTAGGAAGACTTAAAGCAGGGGCCTGTAAAAGATCACTTTTCAGGTGTTGGAAGGCCTTAACTGCCTGCAGTTTCCATTTTAGAGTGACCAGGTACTCTTTGAGTATTTTTAATTAAAGAATAGAGTGGTCTAGCTATTTCACTACATCCAGGGATACAGAATCTACAAAAGCTTGTAATTCCTAAGAAGCCTGGAGAGTTTGAAGTTTGGGTTAAGCCAAAATTGATTTTATTCTTTGTTTTCTCAAGGCTCTCTTACCGTGTGAAATTTGGAGGCTCAAATAGTATACTTCAGGCACATATAATTGCGCTTTAGCCTTGGAAACCTTGTACTCACAATCTGCTAGAAAGTTTAATAGAGCTTGGGTAGCTTTGTAGCATGCCTCTGCATCTGGTGCTCACAAAAGAATGTCAGTTATGTACTGAACAAGAGTCACTATGGGATGAGAAATAACTCAAGTGTTGGGCTAAGTCTTGTCCAAACAAGTGAGAGCTGTCTCTAAATCCCTGAAGTTAATTTGGACCAATTGAGCTTTTTTTGCTGTTCCCATATGTTCCTCAGTAGCCCATACTTCTGGGTTAATTTGTGTCTCTAATAAGGGAAGGCACAGTAGAAGTACTTGTCCTTTATTCATATAAATGGCTGTTCCTGCTTTAGTTAGTATGTCCCTCCCCAGAAGGGGAGCAGGACTTTCAGGCATGATTAGAAAGGCAGGAGAGAACAGCTAATTGTCCCAGTTTTAGATTAAAGGATGAGAGGAGCATTTGGTAGCCATCTTTCAAAACACCTTCTGTATATTTCTTTTTATTTTTATTATCATTATTGTTTGAGACAGAGTCTCACAATGTTGCACTCAGTAGAGTGATGTGGAGTAACAGCTACAGCAACCTCAAACTCTTGACCTGGAAATGACTCTTTTGCCTCTGCTTTCCTAGTAATTTGGACTACAGGTCCCTGACACAGAGCTTGGGTATTTTTATTTTATTTTTTTAGAAGGCCCTGGCTGGGTTTGAACCCACCAGACTCAGTGCACATGGCCAGTATCCTAACCACTGAAAAAACAGTTGCCCAGTCCTCCTGTATAGTTACTTTAAAGTAATCTGGCCCTCTACAGAGTCAGGCAATAAATTGGGTGTGTTTGCTTACTACCTCCTTAAGCCATTCAAGATAGGCTGAGGGACTTTCTTTTTTTTCTGGTAAATGATAGACAACTTCAAATAACTCATAGACATTCTTTTGGATGAATGTCAACCTTCCAGGATAAATGATAGAAAATATTTACACCACCAGGCACCTTGTTTCTCAGGTCTCATTCAGGATCCTTAAAGGGAAATGTCTTTGTGAGGGGTATCTGTTTTTTCCTCAGAGGAAATACTACTATCAGTATTGGACATACACCACAAATCACCCCACTTTCTAGCCTGATCCAAGCCTTCACCTTTCTCAACTAAAGTTAAAGTTTGTTTAATAGTAGCATTACATCTTTCCAAGACAGGCCAAAGCTTTTTCCTGCATCTCTTCCACTGCATCTCTCTAATAGTGAGGGCATAGTCTCAGCAGAGGCCCCTTCCTGAGCCATTTCTTACTCCAGGAACACAGACATAGTAGGGAAGGGTTCAGGCCTGGTGTCTTCTTGCCTGAGCCTCCAGGAAAACTCAGTGCCTTTCAACCATTTGAAAGTGATAGCAACCATTTCAAAAGCTTCCTTCTGCTCTTAAGATCTGCTGATAGCCTGGCTTTTTCTCAGTGTTTCCTCATTCCCATTCTGGTTATAAAGAATGTAAAAATCAGGTTTAACATTCAAATGTGCTTGTGGAGCCTGAGACCTCTTTTTAAGCTTTTGAATATCAGCACTAAGTGGGAGATGAAGTGCATTGTCAAGGTGAAGAAGAAAAAATTAGATGAAGCAGGGGCAGGTGAAGAGCTGCATTACTTGGAAGTGAAGAGAGCGAGAGAGATGTAGGAGTAGTAAGTAATATGCAGCAGGCAGAGGGGATGCAGAATGTCTGTTGCTCCATTAGCTTATCTTGCAGAAGATGTATATTTTCCTCCCAGATGGTGGCACCGAAATGTCAGATATTAGGGGACCAGAGGTGAGGTATGTTTTCCATTTTTTTGTTCCAAGTGTCAAAGAGTGGCTATTACAACTAAGACAGTTAAACAAATGAGTAGAATGAGCAGATACAAGTGCTTAAAAAGGCAAAGTTCATAAAGAACTGCCCACTTCAGAGAAGGAACACATCTACATTCTCAAGTGGAGAAGACCCTGGGATTAGTAACATGTTTCCCCTTACACAAATTTTCCAATTCTATGTTAAGTGGTGTGGTGGTAAAATATGGAGAGTTCTCCCATTTCTATCCCTGTAATCAAATGGACACTATTTGCCATTGTAATTGTAGAGTATGATAGAGCTGGGGTAAATTGTACCATGTTAATGAAAATAAATCACTTGAGCTTACTGTCCTCTTACTTGTATGCCCACTCCAAAGTACCTTTTTTGTGGCCTTGGCCATATCTCCACATTGTGGCCTCTCTACCTCTGAGAGTCACTTTTGTAAAACAAACATCAGTTCAGTTTTGGAAAGCCTTGAAATGTCAGCTTTTGTTTCTTGGAAGCTTCCCCTCTGCTTAATTTGTTCCTCTTAAATTATGGACAAAGGATCTCCTAGTGTCATCTGCCCCTTCTCTCCTTAGCTCTACTTAACAGGATAAACACAACTTTAAGGCTGTGAGATGTGAATGACATTTGTAGAGTATTTCTTCCATTTGAATCTAGCACGGGCCTGCCAAACAGCATTGACTACTACAACCAAGAAATAGCCAGGCATTATGGCAGGAGCCTGTAGTCTCAGCTACTTGGGAGGCTGAGGCAAGAGAATAGCTTAAGCGCAAGAGTTGGAGGTTGCTGTTAGCTGTGATGCTACGGCACTCTACTCAAGGAGACAGCGTGAGACTTTGTCTCAAATAAAAAAAGAAAAAGGGCGGCACCTGTGCCTCAAAAGAGTGGGGCATCAGCCCCATATACCAGAGGTGGCAGGTTCAAACCTGGCCCCAGCCAAAAACTGCAAAAAAAAAAAAAAAAAAAAAAGAAAAGAAAAGAAAGAAAGAAAGAAAAAACCCTTTGTTCAGACACAGTCGCAGACTGTGGTTCAGGCTACACTGTCATAAAATCAGCCTAATTCACAGCAGTCTCAAACTTCTGGGTGCAAGCAATTCTCTAGCCTCATCCCCACCACAATTTCCCAGTAGGTGGGACAACATGCAATCACTACTATGCTTGGATAATTTTTCTTTGTTTAGTAAAGACAGGGTGTCACTCTTATTTAGTTTGGTCTCACTCTCCTGAGCTCAAGCAATTGTCCCACCTTGGGTCACACAGTGCTAGGATTAGAAGTGTGAGCCACCACACCCAGCCTAAAAAATATTGAAAATAATTTCATAGGTATACTAAAAAATACACACATATTTCATGTCCTTAAAAGCAATGGAAGAACAGTCAGATTCTGCACTTACATGTAAGCCATAGAAATTCTTTCATTCTCAGTGTAACCCAGAAGGAATATTAGTGAAAAGTAAGGTCGTTCTAGAAATGAAAACCAAGAACAGGCATAGTGGCTCACAACTATATGCCTAGCACTCTGGGAGCCAAGTTCAGCTCACAAGTTCCAGACTAGCCTGAGCAAATAAGAGAGCACCCTTGTATCAAAAAAATAAAAAAAAAAACTGTTATCCAGGCAATGTGGATAAGCCTATCATCCCGGCTATTGGGAGGCTGAGATAGAAAAATCACTTGACACCAGTAGTTTAAGGTTTCTCTGAGCTAGGCTGATATCATGGCACTCTAGTATGAGGCAAGAGAGTGAGACTCTGTATTAATAAGAAAAAAATTCTAATAAAAACTAATAAAAAGAAGAACAGAGATGCCTTTATGTAAGAAGAAGGGACAGAAACCTAGGCTTCTCAGAAATAATTTCCAATGAAGCTGGGCTTCTTTAATCCAATTGTATTGTGTGATTTTCTTATTGAACTTGGAACTCTGACCTGTGTTACCTGCTTCACTCACTCCAACTTACCTGGGTGCTTGAGTAGTGTCTGCTGTGTCTTCACCTTCCAGAGTTCTTTGTTTTGCTCCAGTCAGGTAATGAATTCTGGTTTAGAGACAACAAGACCTGTTTTTTTAAGAAAAAAAAGATTGGGATTCTTTAATTGGCAATCTAATGCTTTGGTGAAGTAGAGAAAAGGACATTTTAGAAGATCCTGAAATAGTTCCCTAAACAGATTTCCTTGCAGAAACTTCAAAATCTTTTTTTTTTTTTTTTGGTAAAAACAGAGTATCACTTCATTGTCCTCGGTAGAGTGCTGTGGCATCACACAGGTCACAGCAACCTCCAACTCCTGGGCTTAGGTGATTCTCTTGCTTCTGCCTCCTGAGTAGCTGGGACTAAAGGTGCCTGTCACTCACCTGGCTATTTTTTTGTTGCAGTTTCGCCGGGGCTGTGTTTGAACCCACCACACTCAGTATATGGGGCTGGTGCCCTACTCACTGAGCAACAGGCACTGCCGAATCATCAGAATCTTTAAAAAGTATTTAAAGTTGAAACATTCCTAACGCCTCCACTACCAAAACTACTGAAATCAAAATTGGTGCTAGAAATCAGACTTAAAGGTGTGAGTAACAATCTAGGCCATGGACTTTCTGAAATTTTCATTAATCTAGTGAAGAATATAAATCAGCTCAAAAAAGGGTAAGATTAATGCCAAAATGAAACAACTATAATTTTTTCTTTTCTATGTCAAGACATCCTAAAGTTTTCCGTAGAAACAAGAACCTGATACTCAGTCAATGAATAAACTGAATAAAAACCTTCTACAAAGAGAGAATGTAAATTGTTTAGTGTAGTACCAGAACTATGTATATAACTTGTCCTCACCCAAGAAGACCAGATTTCTGTAGGTCTCTAACGTGACTTCCCAATACAAATACTGCTGAGCAGGATCCAGGCATGCCCACTCATCCATACAGAATTCTATAGAGACATCCTTGAATGTCAACACTACCTGAAAAACAAACATATTTAACAGGAAAACATGGGGATATGGAAATTCACTTTTTTTTTTTTTAGACAGAGTCTCAAGCTGTTGCCCTGAGTAGAGAGCTGTGGCATCACAACTCACAGCATCCTCAAACTCTTGAGCTTAAGCGATTCTCTTGCCCCAGCCTCCTAGCTGAAAGTACAGGTGCCTGCCACAATGCCCCGCTCCTTTTTTTTTTTTTTTTTTTTCTTTGTTGTTTAACTGGCCTGGGCCGAGTTCAAAACCACCAGCCTGGTTGTTTGTGGCTAGTCCCGTAACCACTGTGTTAAGGCAAAAAGCCATAAATTTCACTTTGAGTTAAATGAGCGAAGGGAACTCTTGCTGACTTATAAGAGTAAATACAATTACCTAATAGGTATAGATGAGATATATTCCCTCACGTGTTGTCTAACACTAAAAAAAAAGGGATGAAATGGCATCCACAAAACTCGTGTACACATCATACATTTTTGATTGACACAGTAGAAATAAAAGGCCACCAAATAAAAGGCATATATAATTTTGTGCCTTATTTACATCATATGCTGTAATCTGTTTTTTATATGACAAAGTCATGGTGAAATAAATGGTAACTTTAAAGTTTAAATGTGTACAAGAACTGGAGATCTTGAAAAAAATGCAGATTATTATTCAGATGATATGGGGTGAAGATTTTATTTTTAAATTTCCACCCAGCTCAACAAGAGTGACAATGCTTCAGTCTCATGATATATTTTGTCAAACATACAATGAACTGCAGAAACTGGATTTATCCCAGTTGATTCCTGTCCATCAAACAAAGATGACAACCTTTACTTTCCAATGAAAGATATTTGGAAGAGAAACTAAGAAGAAAGGAGTGCATCCTCAATAAATTTTTTGATTTGCTCATATTAGTTGATAATCTCCCCAACTTCTTATTAAGAATACAGAAGATACACTGAACCCCACAATGAAATATGTGTCCAAGAACACTGTAACTGAGTGAATAAAATTAAAATTAACTGTAACAGGACAAATTAGTATCAGGTGCTGATTCACAAGTGCAAGCCCAACATCACTGCTGTGATAGTACTGGCCAGAAAAAGTCAATCATAATCTGATAAAACTAGTTGAGAAAAACCTCGTTTTGGCAAAGTTCCAGTTACAGATATCTGGCATGTCTTGTAATCTCTAATTTGTGCCTAGAAAGAATTTGTGTCTTTAAATAGCCTTCTTTACCAACCCAGAAAGCAACTCTTTTCTAATTATTTTGGTTTTGAGAACTTTGAATTGTTCTAGGTAGTTAATACCATCTTCTATAAAAATACATGAACATCATCCTATGTTACATAGAACCAGTGGAGCTTCTGTTACATAGAACAGATGAAAGCTAAACAACAAATATTTCCCTTCTTTGTTACTGTTGTACTCATGTCACCTGTAAGAAAAACTCGGACCTCATTTTAGATATAAATCAGATACCTGTGCAAGGGGCCACTGCCCAAAGGGCAGGCGGCTTCGAAAATAGGAGCAGGCTGATTTTTATACCATTTTTGTGCTGTGTGGCAAGCTGGCAAACACAAAAGCAGAATGTGGTGGTTAGCTCAGGTTGGGGTTACGGTCAGGGTGCTACAGCATGGCAGTTGGCACTGGAACAGCTCTTGGGAGACTCAGTAGCTTGGGAAACTCTGCTTGAGTAAGCTTTCACTATTGTTTTACCTGTGACTAGGAGTCTTTAGCAACTCAGCAAACTTCCTTATTATATTCTGAAACCTGGTCCCAGAGTTTCCTGGTGGAGGGGGGGTTGAGACGTGTGGGGACTCAGGCTGAGACAGTTATGAGCCTTTAGGAGTCTTTTTGCTGAGTCGGTTATTACATTCCCCACTTGTCTTTTTTTGGAATTAAATCTGATTCATTTCTGTTGCTGGGAAGAGGCTGATAATAGGCTAATTTTCTTATTCAGGGCTGGGCAGGGAACTCTCTTTTTTCAGGCTCAGGTGAGCTCAGACACTAGACTCTTATTTCTAGGCACAAACTCTCTCAGTGTTAGCAAGGTCATGAACAAAGCAGTTTTAAACATTGAGAATAGCCAGGGGAGAAAGTTGAAGCAGGGAAGAAGGGCATACTTATATATTTGTTTTATCCTGTGAATGGGGGTGGGGGGGCAAAGCCCTACCTATTGTTATTTGTCTTAGTTATTTTTTAAGCACTCATATGTATACAATTTTAATTTATTTTTTAACTAAGGCAGTCTCAATTTTTGTTCGAGTTGTCACTTAGCCATAGGAAGTAAACTAACACTTTTTTAGACCCTGCGAAGGGAGGTTTAACTCTACTTTTAGAGTTTTTTCAGTCACTTTACACTTAACTTATACACTCTTATATACTTTTTAACAGACTTTTCAGTGATCTAATGTTTAAAGAGTTGATTATACCTTGTTTTAATTTAGGGACTCAATATCAGCTTGTTTTTGCAGGTGATGATATTTTAGTACTGAGGTTTTAGGGACTGTGACTCTTCTTGGGTTCTTTATTTGGGCCTTAATAGTACTGTGTTGGCGGGCTATATACCTATGAGTTTTTATTTTTTCCTGTAACATTTCTTCCTTTTTCTTAAAGTCTAAAAGTTTAATTAATATCAATCTATTGAGGAGTTTCTTCAGGCTTTAGTTGTGCATTGGCCAGCCAGCTATGTGGCCAGAGTAGGGCATGTTGACTGTCTCTAGATGTCATCTTTTAAGTCCAGGGAAGTGGGTCACTTAGCTTCTGCCAGCAGTAGACTCAGCAGAGTATGCAAATTAGGCACAGTAGGATGCAGTGTTACAGTTAAATATAACTACTGTATATAATTTTATATTTTTTGATCAGTCTCTTAGTTTTATTTAAGAGATTAGTTTAGTAAAACAGTTATGTCTCATTTTATGAGTTGACATTATAGACAAGGCTGGGATTTAATACAGGTGGGTCACAGCCTTTTTTTGAACTATTTTTTAAAAAAATTTTTCTCTTTACTAAAAACATAGTAAAATTAACTTAGTTGTCAAAATAAATTGTATCTCAGTGTATTGGGCTTGATTATTTGCATAGAGTGCAATATAAGAATAATTATTAGCCATCTAGGCTTTTTTTTTAAGTTGGCTTTGCTGAAATCCTTTATAAGGAATCTCAGTTGGACTTTCTTCAAAGTCTTTCATGAGCCCAGGTTTCATCTGTTCCATAAGATACCTGTATGCATTGGGTAATTTTTTTTTTTTTTTCTTGAGGTTCTTAAGCATATTTTGATTTCTGGATCCGTCAGCAAATGATCTTTATACTTATCACAGGTCAGGAAATGTTACTGATGGGTATCTGGCCAGTTTTTTAAAGGACTTTTTTTTTTTTAAGGCTTTTATTGGCTTTATAAAGTCAACTTCAATTTTTTAGTGCAGTCTGGACACTTCTGGAAATGTTATTTTAGACAAAGCCTTGGTAAATTAACTAGTGTCTTTATTATTTTATAGAACAAAACAGATTCTTATTGAACTTATATAAATAACTGTATTGTTAGGAATTAAAAATACTTACAAATGGTTTTAAATTTTAGAGAAATTAAGGAGAGAGAAAAAGTACATGTTTCAGATTTTGCTTGTAAGTACATACTTGAAAAGCTATAAATAGCTTTAAAGATAGAAAATGGTTTTCTTGATTTCTAGGAAATAAAACAAAAAATTAAGTAATATTTTAAACTATAACAAATCAGCTTAGTTTCATGTAGTTGATTTTTGTTCTGTTTGAAGTTAGTTTAGCAATACTCATAAACATGTTATCTTTTTAATGAAAGTTAAAGGAAATATGTAGTTAACTGAATTACATATAACCTTTTTTATAAGTTGTATTTAACATGTATAGACATTTTACAAATATTTCAGACCTTTTTAACTTTTGTTTTGCCTTTTGCTCTTTTATATAACTATTTTGTTTTAGGACAAATTTATGACATAAAACTTTTTTTACGAAATTATTATTTTTTTAACTTAACCTTAAGATTTTATGTGAACAGTGGGGAAGGGTAGTTAAACTTTCTAGAGGGGAGGAATTTGTGGAATACACAGGGGGTTGTATTTTACCTTTTACTTTAGAGATGGAATTAACAAAAGTAGGTTTATTGTCAGAGTCTGCTCTTCCCCTGCATGTTCATTCTTCTATTGGCGGGTTGCTGTCACAGAGAACCACCATGGGACCTTTCTGCCACCTTGCTGGGGCCCTCCTCTCCATGTAATTAGTATGGGAGGGCTCTTGAGAATGGGATCAATCAGGGTGCTGGGAAGCACTTTCATCAGGGAACCAGAATGTTACAAAAAAACAGTAAATTAAAAACACATTTATACTAACAATATAGAGGAAGAAACCTCTGATTGCTGGTAAGAACAAGAACTTAGTCTCAAGTCATAAAATGTTGAGTTCTAGGGAACTCTTTTTTAAACTCTTTTATACTTGTTTTCTTTTTCTTTTCTTTTTTTTTCAGTTCAATACAACATTGTTTCAGGCCGAGAGCAATCCTTTAATAAACACTGAACAAATGACCTAAAATGACATGGCAGACACGGGCCTGACATGAACAATATTTAAAAGTTTACATTTACTTTTACACTCTCATATTTTCAAAACCAGAACCAGAACACTTTTTAATATATTTTTTAACAGGCCTATGGGTGATCTAACACCCTGGGGGTTGATTGGATGCTTGCTTTTATTTTAATGGTATTTCTGGTGATGGGTGTGAGCACACATTCTGTGTTTTTTAGGAGCCCCCAACTGGCCAGTAGGGTTGAGGCTTTTCATGCTTCAAAAAACTTTTGACAGGCTAATAGCCCAGCAACCTGAGGTCCTGATCTCTTTGACCTTTCCTCAGAAATTATAACAAATTATAACAATTGTATATATTGTAACAATTGAATTTAACAAACAGTTACATATTTTTTAAAACAATTTACAACAAATAAGCACAACAAAAGTATGAATAATGATATTATAATGCCAAATGGCTACTGTTTTAAAGAGTCCTCTCCCTTTTTTTTTTTTTTTTTTTCTAAATGGGTAATTGACCTTGGGTTTTTTGCTGGCACCTTAATAAGTGCTGGCACCTTATTTCAAGATTTATTTGTAACATAGCAATCGCAGTATTCAGCAGTCAAAAGGAGGAACAATTTTAATTAACTTTGTAGTAAATCTTTAATTTCCAAAAAGAGAGGGTTTTAACTGCAAGTGGGTTATAAGGCAGTGGGAGACATAGGGAATATAACAAATTGTACGTTGACACGTTGACAGACAACAATAAAACAGAGATGCTTACATCTAAACTTGGAATTGACTAATCTTTGAAAGGAATTCTAACAAACCATTGGAAACAGCAAACACAAATTTGACAAACAACTCACATACACTAGCCAAACAAACCAAAGATCCACCTTCTGTAAGTCCTAAGAAGAAAACCTGACAGGTCAGGGACTCACCTTCTGTGAGCCTAAAGAAGAGAAAAACTAGACAAAATGAAGACCCACCTTCTGTGAGTCCTAAAAGAAAAAACTTGAGACAGGACAGGAAGACTTCAGACAGACCAGACTCACCCTTGTTACTCCAAAACCTAGACAGACTGAAAACTAACTACGCACAAAGAAGACTGACAGGTTTCACACATTTTCACTGACATAGAAGAGGGAGTTCACCAAGAGACAGAAAAAGGACTAAGAAACCAAAAGAAACAGACTTGCATGATACATATCTGGACTCACCCCTATGAGCCCTGCATGATACAGATTTGCATGATACAGACCTAGACTCACCCCTGTGAGCCCTGCATGATACAGACCTGAACTCACCCCCAGGAGCCCTGAATGATACAGACTTGGACTCACCCCTGTGAGCCCTGCATGGATACAGACCTGGGATGGGGAGAGGTCTCCTACTGCCCGGGGAACCAACCGTGTAGTTGAGCCAAACTGATCTGGCTTCCCCTGCCCAAAATCTCTAGAGATTTAAACAAACTTACAAAACTCACCCAGGTGTTACTGATTAATCACCAATTTGAGAGTTTTGGAAACCTATGCCCTGGCTCCACTTGTCCAAGGGCTTCGGGGCAGAGGAATCTCTCCGAGGCCTTCCCCTGGAGCTGTCGAGGGCCTAGGTGGGGATGCGGGGACCGCAATCTCACTGGGGCTTCCAGAAATATTGAACTCATGCCACCTGTAAGAAAAACTTGGACCTCACTTCAGGTACAAATCAGATGGTGATTTATCATACCTGTGAAGGGGGCCACTGCCCAAAGGGCAGGCGGCCTTGAAATGAGGAGCAGGCTGATTTTTATACCATTTTTATGCTGCATGGCAAGCTGGCAAGCACAGAAATAGAATGTGGTGGTTAGTTCAGGGGGGGATTACGGTCAGTGGGCTACAGCATGGCTGTTGAAACTGGGACAGCTCTTGGGAGACTCAGTAGCTTGGGAAACTCTGCTTGAGTAAGCTTTTACTATTGTTTTACCTGTGGCTAAAAGTCTTTTGAAACTCAGGGAGCTTCCTTATTCTATTCAGAAACATGTTTCCGGATTCTGCCAGGGGGTGGGGTGGGTTTTGAGATGTGCGGGGACTCAGGCTGAGACAGTTAGGGGCATTTAGAGGTCTTTTTGCTGAGTCTGTTATTACAGTTACTATTCAGTGACCCAACCTCATCCACAGTGAAAATCTTGGGCATCCACATTTTTCGATTTCAACAGAGAGAAATGGAACATTTTCACTATTTTGGGAAACAAACTTAAAGTCAGAACTTTTTAGGGCATATGGGGAGCCTGGATGAAGAGAGACTAGAAAGAAGACTCAGCCATATGTAGAGAAGGAGTTTTGGAGCCTCTTGACCAGGGGTCCTCAAACTTTTTAAACAGGGGGCCAGTTCACTGTCCATCAGACCTTTGGAGGGCCGGACTATAGTTTTAAAAATAAACTATGAACAAATTCCTATGCACACTGCATGCATCTTATTTTGAAGTAAAAAAAAAACAAAACAGGAACAAATACACTCGCACCACCTCATGTGGCCCACAGGCCGTAGTTTGAGGACTCCTGCTCTTGACTATTGAAAGAAAAGAGGGAAAGAGTATTTAAAACAAACTCATTCAGCAGGAACATCACAAGTAGAGATGTAAAGGTTTGTAAAGTTTGAGAACATGATATTGCAGGAGAAATGTGGACAGAGCCCTGGGCCTTGGACTCAGTTATGCAGGAAGCAATCACTTCTTTCTTTTTTTCTTCCTGCCCCTGATTTTCTTCTTCTTCTTCTTCTTCTTTTTTTTTTTTTTTTTTGAGACACAGCCTCAAGCTGTCACCTTGGGTAGAGTGCTGTGGCATCAGAGCTCACAGCAACCTTTAACCTGGGCTCAAGCAATTCTCTTTCCTCTGACTCACAAGTAGCTGGGAATACAGGCACATGCAACAACACCCAGCTATTTTTTGGCTGCAGCCATCATTGTTGTTTGGCGGGCCAGGGCATGATTCATACCCTCCAGCTCAGGTGTATGGGGCTGGCGCCTTAGCTGCTTGAGCCACAGGTTTCAAGCCTGATTTCCATCTCAGGTGAGATTATCTGGACAAATTACTCCTGCACCTTGACAATATGCCTTTAAAGGCATTCGCACAAACTCTTCACTTGCTACCACCATATGCACAGACACAGGGATATCGAACTACAGAAAAAAATTTTACCCTTTCCTGCCTTTTATCAGGGGAGAGAGTCAGGAAGGAGGAGGATACATGGAAAGACCAAACTGATTTTCTAATTACTTGGCCTCCAGTGCCCTCCCCTGCCAGCCATTTCTGCTATGGAAATGGGAATATGGGCCCTCTGACCTTTATCTGGAAAAAAATAAATAAACTCGGCTGTCTTAAATGTATCTGAAAAACCTCATGCTTGACATTGGTCTTCCTTGAGCATCACAGAGAGCCACATGAATGACACCAGCCACATTAATAGAACCTGTTGGCAGGCAGAATCACAGATGATGTTACTTCTTCAAACTGGCCATGGAATCCTACATGGAAGACTGGGCTGAGAAACACTTAACTAAGCATGGTCTCTCAGGCTTTAGTATGCATACGAGGTATTTCTCACTATACCCCATCTGATTTAATAACATCAGCAGTTATTCTATCTTCAAACAAATAATCAGTTTTATTTCACAATGCCTATTTATGTCCTTCCTTAAAAATTTCAGAAAGGCCAGCCAGATGATTCACGCTTGTAGTCCCAGCACTCTTGGGGGCCCAAGGCAGGTGGCTTGTCTGAGCTCAGGAGTACCAGAACAGCCTGAGCAAGACTCTGACCCTGTGTCTATAATTGCTGGGCATTATAGAAGGTGCCTATAGTCCCAACTACTTGAGAGGATGAGGCAAAAGGATGGCTTAAGCCTAGGAGTTTTAGTTTGCTGTAAGCAGTGATGCCAAAGCACTCTATGTGGGTGACTAAGTGAGACCCTGCCTCATAAAAGAACAAATTGCAGGAAGGGTTTTGAGCCATTCACTATAGCATCAACATTGTGCAACTCCCCATGAAGGAAAATAGTGAGCAGTTAACTCCCATTTCTGTTTTGGTCTAGCTGATGTCAGCCAGACTGTCAGCTGGCAAGAAATCGTTTTAATGAGATATGGTTTTCCAAGCTCCTTTCCCCTTTCACCACCTTCTGGTCACCCCAGGAACATGAGGTGCTCTTTGCAACATTAGTGAGCCATCTCCCCATGTTGCTCTTGAATAAACTGCTTGTTCTTCCACCAACTCTTGCATTGGAACTTTGATATTTCAGGAGGGAAAAGTCAATCTTGGTTTTGGTTAAAAATTTGTCGGTTTTGAGTCTAGGAAGTGGCTTCTTTAACAATTCCCCCAATTGCTGCTGTTACTTTTTCTGGACCAAAGCAGCGCACAACTAGAGAAAGCAAACACTGCACAGAGTTCTTTTTGTCCAACACTTTCTAACAAAACAAATAATTTTGGTTCAAGGAAGACCATGAATCACAATTTTGAAACAGGACGAGTTTACTAATACCTTAAAGTCTCCAGTGGTCAAAAAAGGCATCAGTGTCTGAGGAAGAACTCAGAATTTAAACCTGCTGATTTGGGTCTTGCACTTGTAGGATGCAGCTAGTGCCCTATGTATATTCATGAGAATTAAAGAAACAGAAAAATGAGAATGATGATATTCTCAGTTATACTCAATGCATATTTGTCATCTAGGATCAGCTTCAGGCCTTCTAGTCTTGGAATCAGTTTTAGGTCTGAAGATATCAGGATAATTGAAAGACAGAGATACAATTCCTGATTGCTGCCCTGAAAAGGTAGGTTGTAAAAATTTACAGGTTATTCCCAAAAGTCAACATACATAAGGAACATTCAAAATGGTAGCTAAATATACCTTTACAAAATATTGATTACAAAATTTTAGAAAGACATGGAAAGACACAAAGAATAATCTGTAAATATTTTGTAAATTTTGTTGTAATAAAAGTATGTATACCCGGGTCCAGTGGATCACGACTGTAATCCCAGCACTTCAGAGGCTGAGGTGGGTAGATTGACTGAGCTCATAGGTTAGAGACCAACCTGAGCCAGAGTGAGACCTTGTCTCTGAACAATAGTTGGGTGTTATGGCATTCGCCTCATGACCTAGCTACTTGGAGGCTGAGCCCAAGCCTTTGAAATTGCTATAATATGTGCAGTCATGGCACTCTACCTGGTAATGAAGTGAGACTTGGTCTTAAAAAAACAAACAAACCAAAAACAAACAAAAAAACGGGCAGCACCTTTGGCTGAAAGGAGTGAGGGTGCCAGCCCCATATGCTGGAGGTGGTGGGTTTAAACCCAGCCTCAGCAAAAACCTGCAAAAAAAAAAAAAAAAAGAAGTGAATGGCTCAACCTCTTACCTACCCGAGAGATGTCCCACTTGGGAAAGGTAAATGACCCAAACACTACCAAACACTACAGATGTCCAACCCAGGAAAGGGAATGTCTCAAACCCCAGATTCCTGACCTTTAACCCCCTCCTTTCACCATTACCCACATGTAGATTTCTTTCTGGTTGGAAATCCTACCCAACCCACACTGAAGTGGAATAAAGTTAATTTTATTGGAAAAAATAAATAGTACATTTAGCTACAATTTTCCTTTTTTCCTGTGTATAGTGACTATAGTGGAAAATTTTGGTACACCACAGACTATAACTACTCAAGAAAGGTGATTGAAAATTGGCAACAGGACCTTTGTACCTTTATTATTTGGGACAGCATGTAATGTGCTGTGCTGAGAGAGCATTCCCAGGAAGGGTGAGGTCTAGGAGAACAGAAATCTTCTCAAGGAGACTGCAAGGATACACTTGTGGGGTCCTTCCCAGGGTGACTCAGTTCTTAGGAATTTATAGAAACTTAACTTCCTTGGATCCAAAAATTTCCACTTCTGGGAAATCCTGTAGTCCCGTCAGGGCAGGAACAGCTTCTCTTGCTTAATTCAAACTGACCAACGAGAAAAGAACCTATGGGCAGGAAGTTTTTTTTTTTTTTTTTCATTTTGAATATTGGCAGATGAATCTGTCACATGCCTTCTTTTATTTCTTTTTTTTTTTTTTTGTTTATTGTGGAGAAGGGGCAGGGAAAGAAGAAGAAGGCGGGGGAAGAGGTGAGTGATAGGGTCAGGCCAGTGGCATGGTACCACATTGGCTGTATCTAGGTAGAGGCAGTTTCAGGCCGGGCCTTGCTGAGTCGTTGCTACACAGAAGTAGCTCGATGGATCTGCTTCTAGTCAGGCTCAGGAAGTTGCACTAGGCCTCAGGCAC
>CAUYPK010049879.1:0-21064 GCA_963574355.1 Loris lydekkerianus | reverse complement strand
ACACCCTTGATCCCTGGAACTCCCCCTCCCCGCCCCACACCCGTGATCCCCCGCACTCCACCGCCCCTCCCCCCACCGTTTGATTCTCAGAATGATCCCCCCTCCCTCGGTGCTGGAAATTCCCCAACCGGCACAGGTGTTGCAACACAGATTTCGAAGTAGACACCCCCAACCATGTATAAAAAGCTTCAGCTCCTGTCATTCGGGGCTCGACCTGTGTTCTTGCCAGAACTTGAGGTCGGGTCCCAGTGGCTGGAAACTGCAACAAACCTCTTGCTTTTGCAACAAGACAGGTCTCTTGCGTGTGACTGGGGGTCGTCACCAGGACAAAGAGGGTGCCCAGTGAGGGGGGGCTCTCTACACTAGTACAGTAGAACCTTCACAGCTGACCACTTCCTTAAGTTGGCCTAATTTTCATAGACTGGACATGTACCACATGTGCATATCAGCACAGTAGGCCTGTTTCATATGTTGACCACTTCCATATGTTGAACTTCCATTTGTCACCTCTGCTTGGGTGGTCAACTTACAGAGGTTCTACTGTATTTGACTTCCTTGGCTAAATTTACTGCCCAGTGTTTTATTCCTTTAGATGCTATTGTAAGTGTAATTGTTTTTCCTAATTTCCTTTACAGATTTGTATGAGCACTCTCAAATGCTGTAGGTAGGTGGAAGACAATTTGATACAACCTGTCCAAAGTCTCATTTGGTAAAAGATCTAAAAATATATCTATGACCTAAGCTTTCTCAATGTGGGGATTTATTTTAAAAAGATAACAAGACAAACTGAAACAAGCCAGGCAAAGAAGACAAATATTACATGTTGTCCCTCTCAAGTGGAAGCGAAAAAAAGTGGATCTCACGAAGGCAGAGAGTAGAATGATGGGTACTGGGGTGGTGGTGGTGGAAAGAGGCTGGTTAATGGGTACAAACATACAATTATATAGAAGGAATAAGTCTTAGTGTTTGATAGCATAGTAGAGTGACTATGAAATGTATTGTATATTTCAAAATGGAAGAGAGGGTTTGAAATATCCCCCATATAACAAAATGATAAATGTTTGAGGTGATACCCTGATTGATCATTACAATTGCATGCATATATGAAAATATCATGTGTAGCCCATAAACATGTGTAATTGTTGTGTATCAATAAAAATGCTATTAGAGATAACAATCTTAAACCTCTTATAGTTCTTTTACGAAGTATCCTCAAATGAACCCGGAGAACATGACCCTAAGTGAACTAAGCCAAATACAAAAAGACAAATACTATATGATCTCACTTATATGTGGACTCTAAAAAAAAGAAACTCATAGAAGCAGAGGGAAGAAGAAGGTTTCCACAGCCTGGGAGGATGGGGGAAAGGGGGAGATGATGGTCAAAGGGTCCAAACGTTCAGTTAAAAGACAAATAAATTCTTGGAAATCTAATGTACCGTATGGTGACTATAGTTAACAATGCTGCATTATATGCTTAAAATTTGTTAATACAGTAGATAGTAAATGTTCTCACCACACACACAAAAATAACTATAGGAGGCGATGGGTGTGTTAATTAATTATGGTGATCTTTTTACAATGTATACATATATTAAGGCATCATGTTCGTACACTCTAAATATACATAATTTTTATTTGTCAATGATAACTCAATACAGCTGGGGGATAAACACCCAGAGAGGTAAATATAACTAGACAAGCATATGAAGATGTTTGTTAAAAAAAAAAAAAAAAAATTATTCTTAATTGTCTTGATTATTAAAATTTGGAAACAATCTAAATGTCTATCAACAAGGATCTACTTAAATGATGATACATTTATACAATGAAATACTATCATAGCCATTCATAAACGATAAGGTAGAATTGTTTTAAGAAATGAAAGCTGCTCTCAATATAGTATTGTATTATTTTTAGCTTATAAAAACAGCATGGGCATCTCTTTGAGGTATAGATCTCTTTGAAGGTGCCTTGACAGCCCAGCCTCCAGCGCTAGTGACAGCCTGGTGCCCCCATAGATACATATGCCTCCAAAAAAATTGATAACACGTTTGGCCAAATGTTAATACTGTTTATCTTTGGGTAGTCAGATTTGAGTGATTTTTTTAAAGAGACATTTTGAAATGTTAAAGGAAAGCTATGTCATGCTTTTTGGTAAAAAGACTCAATGTTGTAAAGATTTGTTCTTAAATCTATGGATTCCATGCACTCCAAATAGAAATACCTAAGATTTTCTTAAAGGTATGTGACAAAATAAGTGTAATGTTTATCTAGAATGATAAGTGTACAATAGTAACAGGGAGGTGTTTTAAAGGGAAAACAGTAAGAAGAATTTTGCTTTACCGTGTTTTAAATGTGTTGTTAAGCTACAATGTGGTACTGACCCTAGAATATGTTCAATTTGCTGATAATGTGGAGTGGGTTTATAATAAATACCTATAGAATGAATGAATGAACTAATAGTTCTAATTAGCAGAGAAAGGCAACTTTTAACTATGACCGTTAAACCAAGACTATATTACTTAGTATTAAGGTGAATATGCAAAGAAGACACTAAGCATTACTGAGGGAGGTATAAATGAGTGGGTTTTTGTACAAACAAGTTAGTTACATGTTTCCATATGAGTATCAATTCTAACACTGTTTATAACAGGGCACTTAGCAATAACATTGTAACCAGCAATAGGCAGTCAGTCAAATTAATCATGGTACACCCATGCAATGAAATACTATGATGTCATTAAAAATGACAATGTAGATACACATTTCATGGAAAACACAATATACTCTTTCTTTTTTTTTTTTTTTTTTTTTTTTTTTGTTACCAAGTGTCACTTTGTCATCCCTGGTAGAATGCCATGGCATCACAGCTCACAGCAACCTCAAGCTCTTGGGCTTAAGCAATCCTCTTGCCTCAGGCTCCCAAGTAGCTGGGACTACAGGTGCCCACCACAATGCCTGGATATATATATATATATATATATATATATATATATATTTTTTTTTTTTTTTTTTTTTTTAAGAGATGGGGGTCTCAATCTTGCTCAAGCAATCTACCTGCCTTGCCCTCCCAGAGTTCTAGGATTATAGGCATGAGCCACTGGCCCCTGCCCACAATACACTGTTAAGTGAATTTTTTTAAAAACAGAGTTGTAATCCACTTTGTAACAAGTATTTATAAAGGGCCCTTGGATAGCCCAACACTGACGGGAGTTAGAATGTGACATGGTCCCTGCCCCCACGAGGCTTATGCCCGGCACAAAGGAACAGTCCTGAGGATCCTGGAAGAACAATACTGGCTGCTGAGGGTTGCCTGGCAGGGGCCTAATTCCTCATGAAGAACTCTTGAGAAAGGATAAGTAGGAATCATCTGGGCATGGCAGGGGTGGAGGTGGAGGGTTGGTGGAGAAGCAAAAAGAGTGATGAGTGATTGAGCCAGGTCCTCTCAGAAGGTAGAAGTAGGTATGCCCTGATACCCCAAAACGAAGGCCTTGGCAGAAGAGACTCAGGATTTTGGACTTTATCCAAAATATAACAGGAGAAGGTGATCAAGAAATTTAGGCAGAGGAGGGACATGGTCAGTCTGTGTGGTTGGGCTGCAGAGAGGAAAGTGACTGCTCAGAAATCAATATGAGTCCATATAAAATACAGGGGGCCATAAAGGTCATATTTTAAATTGCACATGAACTTTATGACCACCCTGTATAAATATTATGTTTATCGTATACACATATGCATAGGAAAAATACATCTATATGTATTCTATATGTATACCTATGTATGCTATATACACCTATGTATTAATATATAAACATTTATGAATACTATGCACATACATTCTCCAGTATATTTATTATATACCTATGTATATAACATATTTACATATATTACTCTTATATTTAAGTGTTTTAAATGTACATATCTATGTATTTATGTATACCCATGTATATAAATATATATTGATGGATATTATATATACCTATGTAGTATACAGCTATAGGCAGAGGTATAGATATGATCTACTTAATGTATTCCATATTTAAATATTTAGATATACTATTTATACCCATATGTATTATATATACCTATGTATTATATGTTAATACAGTATGCGTATATAAGGGTATGTTTATTTACTTATGAACAGTATATATAGAGACCTATGTAAATTATATTTATATTATATATCCCTGTGTGTACTATAAGCTTGTGTAAATTATATATATACCATAAAGTATGAATATGCCTATGTATATTATTTATTATCTATATATGTTGTATATACACAAATGTAAATTATGTATATCTGTGTAATACATATTAACACTTATACACACCAATAAATATTATACATGATATGTCTATGTAGACCATGCACATATACCTGTGTGTATATACCTAGTTATACTGTGTATATGACCTTGTGTAATGTGTGCTTATATGTATGTGAATATATATATATGCATG
Organism: Loris lydekkerianus; assembly: GCA_963574355.1. Taxonomy (NCBI): domain Eukaryota; kingdom Metazoa; phylum Chordata; class Mammalia; order Primates; family Lorisidae; genus Loris; species Loris lydekkerianus. The sequence continues at coordinate 16,594 of CAUYPK010049879.1, read as the reverse complement.
GATACCGAAATCAAATTATTTGTCAACAGTGGTTAACTTTGGGCTGTGAATTACAGAAAATTACTTTTTCCTTTTTTTGTTTTTCTTAATTTTCTACCTTCCCTTCCACCCCTGCCAGTGACCAGATATTTATTACCCATGTTTATTAAAAAGAAGGGAGAAATAAAACACAGTTGGAGGTTGGACATACACCTGCACAGTTCCCTCTCCCCTTGGCCAGGACATATCGTCAGCCCTGCAGCAACAGGGAAGATTCTGAGTGGGCTGCCCTGTGCCTCCAGGCCTCTCTTCTGCAGGATCATTCAGGGGGACCCTGTGTCCTCAGAGGGAAGGTGCCCTAACAGCCCAGCCTCCAGCCCTAGTGACAGCCTGGTGCCCCCAGGAAACTGAGTAGCCCAGAGAGTCTCGGCAGTTCATTAAGGAACCACAGGAGCCTCAGGCTGAAGGGACAGCTATAACTCCATGCCAGGGGAAGGGCTGTCCATGGAGATTAAGCCCTGGTCACAAGACACAATGAACTTGTGAGCCTCAAATCCAGAGGAAAGAGTAGGACTCCCAGTCCCTGTGCTCTCTGAAGAGCCAAGTTCTGACTCTTAGACCTCTAAAGGGATCCAGAAGGGTCCTCAACAGGTCCAAAGAGAGGACACAGCCCAGGGAAGCCCTGGGGTCCACTTACCCCAGCCCCTGTGGGTGCCTGGCAACCAGAAGCCCTGGGAAACAGAGATTCTGTTCAGGTCTGAGAGCAGAATTTTATGCACATATTTATTGCCCTCCTGGCAATTTCCAAATGCATTGTCAGTAGGAAACTGTTTCCCGGACACTAAGACTAATCAAAAGCCTATTCAAAACACATTATACAGGTGCCTAACGTAACCACATACATTAGCTTCTTAGGGTTTTATATTCAATTCAACAAAAATGTATTGAGCACAGGCTCCATAAGAGACACTATGCCAGGTGTTTGGGGAGCACACGACAGGTGACAAGCAGTCTCTGCTTGTCCCCAGCCCTCAGGACATGTTCAAGATGGGGATGCAGGTGAGGAGAGGCTAACACTCTAATGGTGCTGATGGCAGAACCTCGCATGAAACGCTGCAGTAGACACGCTCAGCAAGATGGGAGAGTGGGCAGACCTGAGCACTTGTAGCTGGAGGACTGAGGGGGGCTGAATGTAGATCTAATTTCTCCTGAGCACCACTTCTGTTATCTCATAATCTTCATCACAGGGGATAAGTAGTATTATTGCCCCCATTTTATAGATTAGGAGACTGAGGCTCAGAGAAACTAAGTAGATCACCCAATGGCATACACAGGTAGTTGACTCTATTTAATTGTATCTCTTGGCCTCTTTGGATGATATTAGCGGTTCTTCCCTAAGGGTATGTATCCACATATGAGGTTGGACAATTAAGTTCGTGAACTCATCCTAGAAAAAGTGCTACAAACCTCATTGCTGAATATCACTATGATCACCTTCAAAGCCCTCCCCTTAGGAAGCTGTGCGCCGTCACCAGTACCTAGTCCATGCCTCAAAGCAATTTGGGAACTCTTTTTCCAGAATGGCCATGAAAGCTGTCATGATATAAGGTCTGACCTTAAGTCTGAGAACTCATCCTAGAAAAAAGTGCTTTTAAGATTGGACTAAGTGCTGGCAACAGGGCATAGCTTCCCAGGAGGACTTCAAAGGTGACCACGGTGGTATTCAGCAATGAGGTATGTTGCACATTTTCTAGGATATGTTCATGAACTTAACTGTCTGACCTGGTAAATAAGGAGATTTTCCAAAATATACATAGCCATACCCCACCCCAGATGTACTGAATCAGAGTTTCTGAGGGTGAGCTCTAGACATGTGTGTTTTTAAAAAGTTCTCCCAGCGAATCTGATGTGCATCTTGATTTATACGACACTATAACAGCTTGGGTGAGATTTCAACAAACAAGGGTGAGAAAGACAGAAGCATTTCAGGTTGGTGGAACTGGGTGTGCCAAAAAGTAGAGCTAGAAAAGTGCAGGGCGTCTTTGGGAAATGTTGAGTAGTCTCAAACAGAAGTCAGAAGAGAGAAAGCCAGGGTCTGCCAATCCCCCAATCTGGAGCCTGACGTATCACCAGAACCCCTCCTGACCACTCAGACCCCACTCAGGCCCTGAACTCTGCCTAAGCAGCCCTCGGTGAGGAAAAGTATGGCCTATTCACACCACAGCTGAAAAGAAACCAGCCTCTTTTCCGAGGGAGATGAAGGCCTGCATGACATTATTGAGCACCTACTAATTGCCAAGCATGGCACTGAGCCTTTTGCATACATTTTTTCATTGATCCTTCCTGACAGCTCTGAAAGTTATGTATCACTGTTCTCATTGTCTAAAAGATTAATGAGGTTCAGAGAGTAATTTGCCCAAGGTCAAACAGTCAATACATGACCCAACCAAGATTCAGTCTCACATCTGTCTGACTCAGATGCTTGCTCTCTTACCTCTGGGATTAAGTCTTCCTAGAGGTTGTCAGAGGGGTCAGATAAGAGGAAGGTAAAGACTGGGTCATGTGATGAACAATGGGTCAACGGAAACTTCCTGGATAAAGAATAAAGGTAGCTGCTTAGTCTAGGTCCCCTTAAACGCAGAGCCTAAGACAAGGATTTGGTGCAAGTAGTTTATTGGGAGATGATTTGAGGAACCACCGGGAAGGGGGAGGCATACAGTAAAGGAGGCAGGTTGCCACTGTGGACACTCAGCTCCTTCTCATGGTGGTGCCCTGAGAGATACAGAGCACACGTGGGAGTCTGCATGCTCTTGCTGTTTGAGGGATGGTCCCAGAGCACTGATTTCCCAGCACTTCCACCCTGTCCTGTCTGAGCACCTGGACCACAGAATACTTTAAAGCAGAAAAATTGCTAGAAGCCTTTGGTGTACATGGGAACAGTCTGCCATCGACCTGGCGGTTACTGGCTGATACAGCACCTGTGGATCATCAATGGCATCTTCTACAATCAATGTGTTCAATACTCGGGGAGTGGAACAAAGCATTCTACAGGGACTTGGGAAGTGGGAAAATAAAATCTCCCCCTTTGAAATATGTTTTAAAAATTAACAAGAACTGGATCAAAAGAACCAAGCAGAGACAAGTGAGGAGAACAAGAGGGCTCCCAGGTCTGAGAGGCAAGGCTTTAATCTCATCAGATCCGCTAAGATCACTGACAAAGCAGGTATGGTGTGGACGTGGGCTGGTCCCTTGCAGGAGCACAGAGCATGTTGTCCCAGAAGCTGGCTTGTTCCAGGTCTGTCCATGGAAAAGAATCCACAGTCAGTGGATCCCAGGGAGTTCCAGACTCACTGGCCAGGCCAGCCTTACTATAAGTTGGACACATATCTCAGCCTGGTGCCCTTAAACCTCAAAGGACCATCTCTCCTGGTTTGAGAGACTCTTCCAGTACATTCCATGTGAATCTAGTCCCAGAGAGCACGGCTGAAATGATAATTTTGCACAGCAGCATCATAGCTCAGCATCCCCACCTTGGTTAATGTGAATATGTCCAAGTGACAGCTCTGCTCCTTTCACCAAAATAAACAGGCGTAAGGAGCAGAACCCTACAGTGCCAAAGCCCAGACCCCACACAAAAGCTCACAACAAGCAGCCCCCCCCCCAGAAGACAGCCACCCAGGCAACACTGAAATTCAAACAGGCCTAGCAATGTCTTTTATTTTTTCTACTTGAGTTTCTGCAGTAAGCGATGTGAGGAAGCTTCAAGGAGAAGGTGGACAGGAATCCGGGCTTTTGTTCTCATTGACAATCACAAGCCCGAGTCACGAGTGAACAACCCCCCTGTGTGCGTGTGTGTTTATCTGAACGTTTGTGCATGGGCTGATCAGTGTGCACAGATATTTATATAAATGGATGTCTGTGCAAAAGCACACGGAAGCAGCAAACGTAAGCTCTGTGGTGACTTACTAGCCCTGTGATCTAGAACACGTCCCTAGCCGCCTGTCCAAGCATCGCTTTCCTCCTCTACAAAATGGGTACAGCAGTAGTGCTGACTTCACAGGCCAGTTTAAGGGATAAAATAAGGTGATGTCACAGAGCTGCAAGAGCAAGCCTGAGTGAGAACCCAGCCTCCACAGCACTCGACATGCCAGGCTGTCATTTCAGCTGTGTGTCTGTGGGTAGGCTGTGGCCCCTCACGACTAGACTGATGTTGATTTGTTGTGACTATTGCTCTAGAAGCACTGTGTCATGTTGTGGTCACCAATGGGTTGGTTGGTGACAAGGTCAAAGGAAAGTCGGAAAATGGCTGCAGAACCAGCATACTATATTCACAAAGGCAATGGTCGCCAGACGCAGGTAAAACGACCAAGAGGAGCCAAGAGCCAGAACGGTGGACAAAGGAATGGCAAAGTCATAGGAAGTGTGTCCCTGGACTCAGTTCACAGGATGACACACATCAGCATGTGACTCCAAAGACCACACCACCCCCAGGTAGACCAGAGGCCTCAAGGAGCAGTGTTCATGGGCACAACATCTAAGCCTGTGTTCGGGGTGACTATTGATTGACGCTTCTCACTAGTTTACAGTGAGAAGGTAGCACGCCCCCACCCCTGTCCAAACACATTTAGAAAAAGTGATTTCAGAAACTCCTCCCTCCCTTTTACCACATAGTGGGGACGCTGGAGTTGACTGCTTATCTATAGTCTTGGACCTAAGATGATTATTCTGATAAACTCGAATGCATCTTGCAACAGAAGGGAATTTAGCAATAGCCCTGCTGATTTATCGCCCTTTTCAACCCAGTTGGGTTCCAAGAGAATAAATCTTGTTTGCCTCTGGCTAGGTACCCACAATCATGCCATAGTCCATGACTTTCATATCCCATTAACTCTGAATTACTCAGTCTGGGGCTGAGCTGAGAGGTAATTTAAAATGGCAAAGGGAAAAATGTTCTGATTTAGATCTGATAGAGACCAGATTAAGTCCTCCCATTTTTCAAGGCTTAAATGTGAGCTTTATGGAGGGGGAGGACCTAAGAATGGGGGGTGGGTCTCCTGTGAAGGGCCGGAAGTGCAGATTAGGTCACATGAGCAAGGGCTGTGGCTCCACTTCACACCCAACCATGAGGCAGGGGCTGAGTTTCTCGGGATACCTAGTTTATTAATAATCACTGTTCTCCAGAGCAAAAATCATCACAATTTGGCAATACCAACCCAAACGAAAAAGCTCATAACCTCTGACTTGGAATTTTCACTACGGAAACACTTGGATATGTGTTCAAGGGAATATGGACAGGAGTGTTCATTGTAGCCTTGTTTATAATACTGAAAAATCAGAGACAAAAGAAATGGCCCCTCAATGGAGGAGTGCCTTAAGGAAGAAAGGTTCACTTATGCTATGAGAGAATAAGCCCCCGTTAAAGAGAATGAGGGAGGAGATCTGTGATATACTGCTGGAAAAAAATGAAGGTGCAGAATAGTTTCATATAAAGTGTTCATATTTCTTTTTTTCAAAAAAACACCATTTGGAGATTGAATTGAAATTACTATTTGTTTTCTCTCTATCCTTAGTCTTAATAGGTAAGGCTTGCCTCTCCATCAGCAATCACACAGACTCCGCAGTTTCAGCCACTTCGAACATCCCTAAGTAAATTTCACATCCAGCCTGACCCTTTGCTTTAGTCTCTCTGACCAGGCCTTCTTGCCAGGACCACTTCTGATGCCCGACTGACCTGCCTGGACTGCCACAAGGATGATGAGGTCAGAGGAAGAGAAGGGAGGACTTTGCTTAGGAAGGACCTGCCTGGTCCTCACCATTTGAGTGCACACGGGAGTCATGCTCTCTTCTCTCTTGGCCTCGAAGCACCTGCCTCAACTGTAGGAGTGAGCTCTCCGCCTTCCCCACACCCATGAGCCTACTCTAGCTGAGTTTGTGGGGGCCCTGCTAGCAACAGGCACAGGACTAATTGCTCTTTAAGAACACACAGCCCCTAGCCTGACAGTTAATGCCCCAGCAACCTGCTCAGGCACTGGTCTGGATAGAATATGATATACCATAACAACATATAAACCCCCATCTCAGTGGCTTACTATAACTAGGTTATGTGTTTTCCCCTCACAGAAAGTCTGGTAGCCCTACTCTGTGCAGCAGCTCAGAGATCCCAGCCACCCTGGGGCTCTGCCATCTTGGCATGTGACTTCCATGATCACCACACCGCAAGAAGGGAGAGCTGGAGGAGGCCTGTGTGTTCATCACCCTACTCAGTCCATTGGTCAGAGTTGTCCCAACCTAACCCCAAGGGAAGTTGGGACATAGAGTCTTCTAATGTCACCAGGGAACAGAAGCTGTGTCCTTACAACACTGTTTTCGATCCAGGTGCCAACATACCTTTCCAACTTTGCCTCACACATACTTCCTTGCCCACCTGTGATTCCCAGTCTCTGCCACTCTGCTTTACCCACCAGGGATGAAGGATCAGACTCCAGCCCCCGTTATCTGATCTCTCATCCCTGGTGGAATTCTACACGTGCTTACTTTCCTGCCTCTGTGCTTTTACTAGTGCTGTTTAATCATCTGTTCATTCAACAAATACTTATTGTACATTGATAATATCCCAAGGAGATGGCAAAGATCAAGACAAAGACGGTCTCTACCCATATGGAACTTACAATCCAGGGGCCCAGTGCCAACATTTCTGCCTTCTACACCCTTTGGGCTCCGCTCAGCTGACATCCTACCTCCCTCCATCTCCAAATTTTTTGGGAGGAGTCACTGAGCTAATGCATGAGAGGGTCATAATCTAGTGCCAGGCATGAGGCAACCACCCAGCAAAGGTGAGATATTGGTGACAGTAGCTACTTTATCTCAGTGGGAACACTAGACGGTTACTGGCTCACTCCAGAGTTTATTCTTACCAGTCCTCTGCACCTCTTCCTCTGGCTGACTTTCCAGCCCTTCCTCCTCACTTACGTATAGTAGAAAATTCTGTCTGTAAACACAGCATAAAGCAACCAAGAGATAATTACATCACATGGTCCTTGATTTTTGTTTCCTTTGGGCTTTGAGAGAAACTTGATCTCTTTTAATCCTGGGAGATGTACGCTCCTCTTGGGAGTCCAGAGACCTTATACCAAATACATTTACACAACTAATCAAGAATGAAGAATGGAAAATATTGTAAGATCTTACAGATTCACTTTCTTTGGGTTTCTGCACAGATGTCACCTCCCCAGAGGTTTTCCCTGATGACTCTGTATAAAAATATCACCTCCATCATTCTCTATTCTTTCACATTGTGTTAGTTTTCTTCAAGCCATCTATCACAACAATAAACAATAAGGCTGTTCCGAGATTCCAGAACCCCTCAGCCAGGTGACTGGGCCATTTCCATATCACCAAGGGCACTGACTGGCCCTAAATGCCTTTCCTAGGCTCCCGGAGGACAGAGGACAGGTGGGGTTATCCTTTGCACCCTCCCCAGAGCCTGAATCAGAAGCAAACATGCTCCCCACACACAGTCCTTGACTGAATGAACAACAACAACAACAAAAAAAAAACAGGATGGCAGGAGAAAACCATGGCCTCATGGGAAGCATGCTTTTGCACTTCAACTTTTTAAATTATGCTAAACTTCAGAATTTCTGTAGCTGCCTGTTTACAAACAAAATTAGATTCATCCAAAATTTAGTTATTCTTCATGCTTGGTTAGTTATTACTGGGAATTTAAAAACACTTATTTGGATAATATCCAGGTCATTTGGAGTCAGCATCTTCTAAAAGTTGGACCTGTTACAGATAAACACCCATGCTGGGCTCCAGGCAAAGAAAGTAGCAAAATGGTTCATTTCCTAGAATATCAGATAAAAGGACAACTCCTCCCCCATCCCCTAAATATACCCTTTCTCTAAACAAAATATTCAGTACATAGCATGAGACTGCATTTGTGTCCCAACATGAGTTTCTGCTAACACGCCTCATGCTGCTTTTAAAAATCAGATAGATGGGTTAAATCCTTTTAAGAAAATTAAGCAAGCAAAGAAGCCATTTGTTCTAGAAACCCATACATAATAGACGCACAGTAATTATTTTTAAGACCATTCTTTTTTATAATGCTTGTCATTTCTAGGTATTAGCTCAAGTGGCCAGAATTTGGAATCTCTTCAGGGGCTGCCCTTAGTATGAAATGTAATATAATTTGTCACAAAATTTGCTGGTGGTTTTTGATCTTCCTTTTGATTCATTTGTCAGTTATATAGAGGATGACAATACAATTTACTTCCCAAAGACACTCAGGAGAGTGAAAAGGACTCTATTAATATGAATAATGCTGCCAGGACAACAAACCAGATGTGTAGTCACCCCGGCTGTGTGTTCTTTCAAAAGCAAGGTTCTGAGCCGGGCTCTATAGAGTAAATGTGCTGAAATCCTGGGAGTCCATCATGGGAACAGAATGTTGGAGCTAGCGCTGGGGATCAGTAAATTTTTTCAGCTGCAGATGCTGGCGTGGATGTGGAGAGAAGGGAACACTTCTACACTGCTGGTGGGACTGCAAACTAGTACAACCTTTTTAGAAAGAAGTATGGAGAACCCTCAGAAGCTTAAATTTACTTCTACAGACAGTAGTTTCCAGAATTATTTTTATTTTAGAAGTCGAAACTTGTTCTCAAATGAATTCTTAAGTGAAAGCCCAATATCTATGCAAAGCGGATAAAAAGGGTTCTGCTGTGTTTGAAATGGGAATGAGAGAGGCTTCCACACAGCCTCTGTCAGGCCCCAAGGCACAGGCTTAGCGCCCCCGCGGGGTCCTGCGATCACAATTTTAAAAACACAACCATAGTCAGTGGGGTGCTATTAAAGATTTCTGAGGAGAGGGACAGACTGATCACAGCTGTGTTCTATAACAATCACTGTGGGCGCAGCGTGAAGGATGCGCTGGAAGGCAGAACACCCGGGGAAAAAGAGACATGAGGAGGGTTTGGCCTGGGAGAGGAGGGATTACATAGATGTTTCCAAAGCAAACAACTTTGGGGGCCTATTAAGATATTCGGGCAGGACCAGCTTCATGGTTTGGGCCCTGTACAGTCTCCAGGGCCCATGTGGCACAGAAGGGACCCGCACTTCATTAAATGCTCTGCATCATTGAACCTGCGGTGCATCTTACAAGGGTATATGTAAAACTTAGTAAATGTGGAATGTAAATGTCTTAGCACAATAACTAAGAAATTGCCAGGAAGGCTATGTTAAGTAGTGTGATGAAAATGTGTCAAACGGTCTATGAAACTAGTGTATGGTGCCCCACGATCACATTAATGTACACAGCTATGATTTAATTAAAAAAAAAAAAAAAAGCTAAAACTCTTCAGCATGCTTATGATGCTCTTCACCATGTGACAACCAGTCATGTCTTTATTCTCAACTCTTATGTAACTCCTTATGTTCCAGTCATGCCAAAATTCTAACTGTGTGCTTGTTTCTTTTTGCTTTTGTTTGTTGTATTTATTTTATTAAATCATAGCTGTTTAATCATCAGAGAAGTACAAATCAAAACCACGTTAAGATTTTATCTAACTCCAATAAGAGTAGCCCACATATCAAAATCACAAAACTACAGATGTTGGCGTGGATTTGGAGAGACGGGAACACTTCTGCACTGCTGATGGGAATGCAAGTTAATACGTTCCTTTTGGAAAGAAGTTTGGAGAACACTTGAGGATCTAAAAGTAGACCTGCAATTTGATCCTGTAATTCCTCTACTAGGTATATATCCAGAAGACCAAAAATCACTTTACAACAAACATATTTGCACCAGAATGTTTATTGCAGCCCAATTCATAATTGCTGAGTCATAGAAGAAACTGTGTACTTTTGCATATGCTGATCCCTCTACTGAGAACTGCCTGCCTTCACACCTCCTTCTAGCTGACCATCTCATTCTTGAGAACTCGGTTCAAACATCACTTCCTCTGGGCGGCCTCTGCAGTCTCCCATTGGCAGAATGTATCATCCCCACCATTGTACTCCTGCAACACTGTTTAAAATCCTAGGATGAAACAAATCCTATTATAGTTTTATTATCTGCTTACAAGCCTCTTCTCTCCTTTAGACTGTGAGCTCCCTGAGGATAGAATCTGTGGCTTAATTGTTGTTAGATTCCTAGAAGCCAACACAAGGCCCAGCCACAGTAGATGGCTAATTAATGCTTACTGAAAGAATGAAACAAGACTCTGGGCCTGATACTTATTGACTTTATACCGCACAATTTCAGCAGATGCCGTTCACCTGTACTGCCACATGTACAGTGCCCCCAGTAGATGTACAATATGGAAACCTCACTTTTATAAAGCCCACAGTGGCTCAACACAAAGTAGCAGCTTTCTATGCAGGTAAAGGTATATGTCCAGTGAGCATATACATAGATACCTTAGATAGACACATATACCTGAGGATCTGAAGAACTTCCATTGTTCTAGTCTAAGCACTGACAATGATGAAAGTATTGTTATTATAATGATGCATAATTATATGCTTATCATAAATAATATTACAGAACATAGCTGTGATGCTTTAACTTTTACAAAATACCTTCTCATTCAACATATTTAATTTTCATGACCAATTTATAAAGCAGGCTTTATTCAGGCCTTGTTTAAAAGTATTATTTAAACTATAAGAAAATCAAGACACAGAATAATTGGGTGACTTCCCAAGGCTACTCAGCTAGTAAGTGGTGGAAATCAGGATCAATCAACATTTCTTTATCCCTAGGTCAAAGGATTTTTTCTTATACTACATTACTGCCCTGGGAGTTGTCAAGGAAGGAAACAAACAGAAGAAGAGACAATGTTAAAAAGCAGAAATCCTCAAGGATAGCTGACCGCCAGATAAGCTCCCATAAGCTCAGTCCTCCTGCCTAAGAGCTCAGTCTTGTGTATTCACATTGCTTGAATTTTTTACTTCCTTTTGTACTGCTGTTTGAAATTTAATGATTTGGGTATTTTCTTAATTAACAAGCATCCTCTTTAAAGCATACATTTACCTCTGGTAAGGTGAGGTGGATATCAATCATTTATAGATGTGTGCAAGCTTGTTTCATGAATTGCTTTCTTCCTGGCATAAAACTCTGAATTTTGTTTGGGGAAAAAAGAATAGATGGTTCATTTGGGGACATGGGATATACTGAAGATCAAACAAATCCTGATGAAGTGATACAGTGGGGGTGACAGGGAAGCCAACCAGAAAGTACAAGGGGCTGGGAGAGCAGTTAACATTCTATCTAGTCTCCAAGGGAGCAGTTTCCATACAATCAACTGAAGAGGCCCATTTGGTAGGACACGGGAAATAAACAAAAGCTGAAGTCTTAAAACTAATGAAAGAGATCTTTAAAAATGGAATAATTGAGTAAATTCATACCTAACCAGTCCAATGCACACATTCTGGGTATACTTAGACCTTTCACTTAAAATGTACAAAAGCAAATTATATAACCAAAATGTGTGCACCCCTGTAATACTCTAAAATTTTTTTTAAAAAATGTAACAATCGGGAAATCTGATAAGACCAGAAAACTATTCATTAAAACAGATTTGTTAAATTCCTGGGCACATAGCTAGAGAACATTTACCAACCTCTCTTGTAGTCAGATACAAGTATCGTGAGCACCTGAGGTCTAACCGATGGAAATGTGAGCCCTCACTAGCCCATAAAAACCTGCCACTCATGACCATCAGTCCATTCTCTTTCCCCTTCCATGGTGACCTTAGAAACCACATATTGTACTTGGTGGATCCAGAAGAGGAATCATAGTTTTGAAGGGAGTCACTTGTTAACCAGGAACATCCATTTGAAAGTCCATGTGAATGGGAACAAAAGTTGCTAATATCTTAGGCTGCCAAGAATTATTAATATTTTTCTTTTTTTTATTATAAGCAACTGACCAAAACAATTTCCAGAACATGATTTTTTCCTTATCATCAGGAAGGGAGACCTAGCCTCTTGCCATTTGCTAAAATAAAAGCAATTTGTAGCAAATAAAGACAGTGCAATTTAGACAGAGTAAAGTTAACAGGCAGCATTTCAGCATTACATGGGCTGAGTATTAGCAGAAGCAGCCCTGACCCACAGATTCTGCAATTTAAAAAGCAGCACTTGAGCAACACTAATAAGCCAAGTCTGACACAAGAAAGCAGAGTCACACGTAGAAAGACATGAAGCCGCTTCACCCTGGCTCTTCCTCCCTTCGTGTCTATATTTGTGTGTCTATAATGTACTTTCCACTCTTCTAGGTGCTAGAGATACGGTAAATAAAATAAAACTGCAGCTTTCATGCAGCTTCTACTCTAAAGGGATAAGTCAGATAATAAACCTTTAAACAGAAAAACACAAATCAACAACACAATTTTAGAAAATAAATGCTACAAAGAAAATGAAACAAATTAAATTAAAATGGTACAGAAAGTAACAGGCTAGTAGCAGAGCTAATTTAGCAAGGGTGGTTAGGGGAGATCTTTCTAAAGAAGTGACATTTGGGCTACAATTTGAATAATCGCTAGAAAGCAGATTTGCAAAGATCTTGGTGAAGGGCCTCTCAGCTCCAGGAAAGAACGTGGGCTTATTGGAAGGACACAAGGAATTCCAATGTGGTGACAGGAGGCTGAAAAAGAGGATGAACCAAGATGCATTCAGAGAAGTAAGCAGGTTCCAGTTCACTTATGATGTTCCACAGGACCAAGTATGGTCATTATTCTAAGAGGCACGGCAGTCATGACACAATGTCAAACAGGAGGGTGACATAACATGACTTATACTTTAGAAAACTTACTATGATAGATGTTTGGGGATGGATCATGAGTGGGCAAAAGCAGATGTCACTACAGTCCTTAGCCAGAAGATGAAAGACACTTGGCTGGGTGGCAGCAGTGAAGACAGCAAAACTTGGGTGAATTTGTGATTCATTGTGGAGGTAAAGCTAACAAGACTTCCTGATGTAGCAGATGTTCACGATGAGGGAAAGAGTAGAACTGGGGATGACTTCTACATCTCATGACCTAAGCAACTTAGTGAATGGATGTACCCATAGCTGAGATTGGGAGAAAAGCACATCTCCCTCTGTTTTCAAAACTCTGGAACTTGGGAGAGCTTGGTAATATAATGGCTCAGCTATATGATGAATTTTCTGGGCTTCCATGAGCTGGCCTTGAAACTTAGACACTATTTACAACATTTTTATTTCAAAATGACTAAAAATTTCACACAGTATCTTGCAAATGAACTTTTTTGAAGTCTGGTTAAGAAAATAAAAATAGTGCTATTTTAACCTCCAATCCTGTCCATAGCCCCACTTGGTTAGACTGAGGATGTTTCCTAAGCAAGAAAGCTTAATAGTAACCCCTTGGTTTAACCCAAGTGGAATAACCAGGATTTGGATTGGGATTTTATTTTTTGTTGTTGTTATAATTCCAAGAGGAAATTGATGTATACATGCGTGTGTGTCAGGGCATCAGAGAGTAAGAGTTTAAGCAGGTGGGAGAGCAGGGATAAATGGTTTTGCCAAGTAGCCTGGAGAATGAAGAAGCAAAGGCAGGGAAGCCAGGCTGATAAGAAGGCTCGTCCACATTCGCTGCTGGGAGGAAGAGGACACGTGGGTAATTTTAAACAAAGCAAAAGCTAGAAATCCCTGTGTCCTGTAGAAGAAGAGATGGAGTTTGACAGATAACTAGGTACTAGAAGGTCTGCCCATTAATCAGGCAAGATAATTAAACAGAAGAAAAAGGGATACCCCAAGGTACTCTGAATATAAAACAAAAATATAAAACAATACTTATCTCGAGCATTCTGAATCCCTGGAAATAAATGAAAGCAACAACTAAAAGTTAAGCTTTTCCTAACAATGAATAACCAGAAGAGGCTTTGGATTCCTGCTATGGTTTGAATGTTTGTACCCTAAAATTCATATTTAAATTTAGTTAGCATTGTAACAACGTTAAGAGGTGGGACCTCTATGAAGCGATTAGGCCAGGAGGGCTCTGCCCTCAAGTGAAAAGGCCGGTCCGGGGCCTCCCTTGCTCTCTCCCTGCCCTTCCGCCTACAGCACGTGATGAAGAATTAAAATTGCCTTCGCCAGATGCCAGCACCTTGATTTTACACTTCCCAGCCTCTAGAACTGTGAGAGAACAAAAAAATCCACTATTTATAAATTAATTAAGTTTTTATAAATTACTTAAGTTCAGGCATTCTGTGATAGCAGCATAATGACTGCTGTTATAACAAAAACCAGGATTTTAGGAGACTGAAGCCCAGATTTAAGCACAAATTGGGCTACATGGATTATCGTGTTCACACATTTTGTAAAACGCAAAACATTTAGACGCAAAAATTGTGAAAAACAAAAAGTTGCCTGATTAAGTCTTAGCTAATCAGAAGTGTAATTAAGCACACTAGACCATATTCCCACGCATTCTCGTAATCAAGAATTTAGAGAACTTTGTTTCCGTGGAAGTGCGTTCACACCAGCCTCTGCCTCCATGCAATACCCCTCAGCTACTACAAGGGCTGATTTCTGTTTGCCCTGTGATCTCTCTACTACTTTCACAGCTGGCCTCTTACCACTGAAAGGGTCAAACCCTTCATCATCACCTCCGGTTTCATGAAATAAATTCTAAATTACCTCACTAATCAGCTGCTGTGCTTCAGACATTTTAGTAGCTTTGTTACATGGAATTATTAAATTCATGCCATTACCAGTCATTTTTTCCAAAGTATTTCCTTGAATATGGCTCTACTTGTGCTCTTCCAAGGAAGAAATGAATCCATCTTTGTAAATTTTTATGGGCCAGGCATGGTGGCTCATGCCTATAATCCTAGCACTCTGAGAGACCAAGGCAGGCGGATTGCTTGAGCTCAAGAGTTCAAGAAGAACCTGAGGAAAAGTGAGACCCTGTCTCTAATAAAAATAGAAAAACTCAATAATAGGGAAACTGAGGCAAGAGGATTGCTCAAGCCCAATAGTTTGAGCTAGAAGGCCAGAGCACTCTACAGAGTGAGACTGTCTCAAAAATATATATAAAATATATATATAATAAAATATATTTATTTTAAATGTATTTTAAAATATATATGTTTGATGCCCTAACACCACCAATATGCCCCTGCAGAACTGATTAAAATGGTTCTTCCATCTAGAAATACTCTCCCCTGCTACCTGCAATTACTCCAAAAAGGTACAATATCTTTCTTAAAGTATTGGTGCCCATAAGCATACATTTCTCCAATTCCAAAAAGATCCTCAAAACATTAATAAGTTAGTAACAATGATGATAATTATAACTGTTATGATCTATTAAATGTTTAGTGAATATCACACTAATTCACTAAATTTGCAATTTTCTGATATGCTTTGCCTCATTGCCAACTTAATTAAGAAATTTAATTCACCATGTTGGATTTGGCATAACAAAACACTAATTTACAACTTGTGGCCTGCAAAAAATCCATTGCCTGGCAGTAGGGCCAGAGCATATGCTATAACCCCCCTTCCCCAAATTTATACTTTTTCTGATAACTCTATATTCTTGCTCTGTCAAAAATTGCTTTTAGTTATAAGCACTGAGTTGGTGGTATCCTTCTGAGGCCATGACATTTGCATCAATTAATTCAGGCAAATATATTAACAGACTCATGCTGTTATGTGAAGGTGATAGGCAACTTCGTCACCTGCAAGCCTCGTGAATCCCAGTGGTCTACAACGTAATGCCTCACCTGTGCCACATACCCATCATCTGTCAGTTGTCACACTGCTCCATGTCATCTTCATCCTGGGACCTGGGCCAGAGGAGAGGCCCTGATGCAGAGCACTCCCAGTTATTGTATCAAGGAGAAAAAAGAGTGAGGTGGTATCCTGCAAAACCTTTTAGAGCTTTTGCTCTGAAATGGCACATGTCACATTCACTCACATTTTATTACTTAAACCTGAGGTCAGCAGGATCAAAAAGACAGTCTATATTCTGAACACCACCCCAGCATCAGAACAGTGTGGGTGGTAAGAGAGTGAGAGTGACATAAGTCAGACAGAAAGCCCTGGACTGGAAATGGCCTGAGTATATCTTCACTTTACCACTCTGAGTTTTAGTGTCTGCATTTGTAAAATGGCATTAACGTGGCCAGCGCTGCCACTTTCCTCACAGATTCATTTTAAGGCTCGAAAATGTAACATGTATAGGCCAAGCCAGTGGTTCACACCTGTAATCCCAGTACTTTGGGAGGCTGAGGCAGGAGGATAATTTGAGGCTAGGAGATCAAGATCAGCCTGGGCAACATAGTGAGACTCCCATCTCTACAAAAAGTTTTTAAAAAATCTGCCAAACATGATAGTTACTCAGGAGGCTGAGGCAAGAGGATCACTTGGGCCCAGGAATTCAAAGTTGCAGTGAGCTGTGATCATGCTTCTGTACTCATGCCTGGGCAACAGAGCAAGACCCCATCTCAAAAAAAAAAAAAAAAAAATAAACCATAGTGGATATAACAGGATTCTGAATAATACAGAAAACACTGCAATTAAAAGGTATTACCATTTAATTCTAGTTTTTTTTCCATACCCTACAGAAGGCATGGTGAATTTTAT
>CAUYPK010049876.1:0-35777 GCA_963574355.1 Loris lydekkerianus | reverse complement strand
GTCCTATCTATTTGAGGTCCTATCAGACTGTGAAGTGTAGTACCATTATGCCATATTTTAGGGAAATGAATGTTTATGTAGCCATTAAGAAAGGTTGAAGGCCTGAATGGAAGTGGAAGACATTATTCTTAGTAAAGCATCGCAAGGATGGAGAAGCAAGAATCCTATGTACTCAATTCTGATCTGAGGACAATTAATGACCTAGTCCATGGTTGTGGGGTGGGAGAAGGGGAGAGCAGAGGGAGAGAGAGAGAAAGGGAGGACTGTGGGAGAAAGGGAGAGCAGACTGTGGGAAGGAGGAAGGGGGTGGGAGAAGGAAGAGCAGAGAGGGAAGGGGGGGGTGGGGTCTTGGTGGGAGACACACCTTTGTGGGGCAAGACACAATTGTAAGAGGGATTTTACCAAACAAATGCAATCAGTGTAATCTGGTTTCTTGTGCCCTCAATGAATCCCCAACAATTAAAAAAAAAAAAAATCAGGCAGATATCCTCTAACCATTTCTCGTGTATTTCTCCTCACCTTCCAAGGGAAGGACAACCACCTTCTCAATGCTTTACCTTTGTGAAAATAGTCTTTTTTGAGATTTTCATTAACATAATTCAGAACTGTGACTGATTACAACTACTATTTTAACAAGGCCTGATGAGATTACTCAGGGCTTATAAGAACTATAATAATAATTTCCACGTAATGGAGGTACTAAAATCTCATTTTAGAGAAGAGAAAACAGAAAGGTTAAACTGGCCGAGGTCACAAACCCAAGTCTGACTTTAATGATTCCCTAGCTTTTTCTGAATATCAAAAAAATTACCAATGGATAAAAGACTTATTTTTATTTCATCCTAAGGAAGAGCTTTTAATTCGTTACACCTGTCTTAAGGTGCCTGTCTTGGGAGTTGCCAGATGATATACAGAGCACTCAGCTAAATTTGAATTTCAGATAAACACTGAAAATAATTTAGTGTAAATATGTCCTGAATATTGCATGGAACATTCTTATGCTAAATATTATTCATAGTTTATCTGCAATTTAAATGTAACTGGGCATCCTGTATTTTTATTTGCTCAATGTGGCAGCTCTCCTCGGGAAAGATTCTGTGTCCTGGTGCTGATTGTCAAAAGTACCAATGACCCGTAGAGATGAGGTATTGAAGGTCTGAGAGTCTGAGAGATAGAGGCAAGGTGGTGTGGAGAGTGCGGTCCAGATTTCACCATCTTCACGGATGTCTCTGTTGAGTTCAGAGCGGGGCTGAGTGTTGGGGGAAAATGGATGAGTCTATGGTTCTTGGCTTTGAGGATGGAACGGTAGCTCTTTATGGTCCTCCTTCCATTTCATTGCTGCTGCTTCCTCTGGTGGGATCATCTCACTGCTTACCAGCCCCTGGCAGGTGCATGGGACAGTGGAGGGTACAAAAGAGGACAACATGTTGCCCGTTACTAAAATTTCCTGAACTGCGTTTTTGGTAGAGATTCTTAGAAACACATTTATAGGGAAAACTGTGTTCCTATCAGGAATTCTGGAACTTTCACCACCAAGATGTAACATGTCCAATATATTTTCTGTTTTGTTCCCAAAAGAATAACAAATTGAGAGTTAGAGATGGGGACTGAGAATAAATAACTTCTGGAAGATCCTCCACATCACACGGAATGATAAGCTAAAAGTTGATCCTATTTTAAAGTTAATAAAACTTTATTTTCATTGCTTTGCAAACATTTTTTAATGTTGCTAAATAAAACTCTTTAGGAATATTATTTTTTAAATAGGTGCCTTCAAGCACCTGGTATTAACAACCTGTCATGCGTAAACCATAAGAAGGGCTCCATGATGAATAATTGACAAATAATGAAAGTTCAACTGAGGCCTCTTTCAAATTTGGTTCTCACACACAGTGTGATCTGTTTACTGGAGATTGTTGTTAAGACTGTAAATATAATCCCTGTCTGGGTGCCAGAACAGAATGCAGGCCGCCCAAAGTATGAAAAATCAGTCATGCATATGTTTGTCAGTAGCGATGTTTCTACAGACATGTTTTTAGTTTACAATCATGAGAAATACTTTAAAATGCTCCCACAGAGGCACAGATCAAACGCATGACATCTATACAGAACCAATATATAAGAAAAGTACCCAATTTTATCAAATGTTTTCATTATCTTAACAAGTGGAAACTGGCCTTCCCTCAAAATAAGTTTCTGTTAATGTTTCCTACCCAGACTGAAATGGAAAGAGTCTGAGAAGATTGGAGCCAAGTCCCCGGAACCCTGTCCTTCTGTAGGACCACCAAATAGTCACTGAATAAAACAAACATCAGGCACAAAGATCCCGAACCACCAACACATGTCTCAATTGATGTTTAAATAAATAAATAAATATGGAATTGAAAAAGCCTAAAAGGTCTACTTGTAAATTTTATAAATATTTTTAGCCTAAAATTTTACCTGAATTAACTGGAAAACTCAATATTTTCAGCTACTTCATACCCTAGGAAATTTGGTTCACTCAAGATTTTGCTATTCGCAAAGTTGTTTAGATATTTTTCAATAATGTAATTAAACCGGGTGCAATTTGCTCATTTTACTTTCCTGATTTCATACTTAAGTTGAACTAGAATACTTAAAACCTTCTTGGGCATGGTATAGTTGTTGGGGTCCCGCCCCGAGAGCAGCGTTCCCTGAGACCTGTGGAAACTGGCGGTGATCGTCTGAAGAAATACAGAGTTAGAAGCAACAGTAAAGAAGGACAAGAGACCTAGAGTAGAATTAAAAGTGGGAGCTCAGGAGTCCATTGCTTGTCCTGGGATTTGGCAATGGCCCCAGTGTTTGCTGCACTCTGATTTTATTGAAGTCTGTTTGCCCAGAGGGTAAGTTGAGAGAGGGAACAAAAGTCAGCACTTTCTCGGTTGATCATATCAGCTTCTATTTTTATTATTATTGGCCGTCAGTATTCTAGGGAAGTGTTAAGCTCTGCTAGTTCTTGGGTGGAGTAGCGTTAATCTCCTCCCATCACCACCACAGAGGATTTTCCTCTGCAATAAGGGGTAAAAGCTCTTCTGCCCATATCTCAGAGCCCAAGACACTCCCTTGGTCTCTGCCCCAGGCAAATACAAATCTCCACAATGGGTATCTGCTTTGCCTGTTTAATGAGCAGGAAATGCCCTAGAAGAAGTATCTTTTCTTAGGACTTGTCATAGCCTCTCCTATGACCATTACTCTCTGCAGAGGGCTCACAGACTCAGCAGGGTGTTTGTAAGCTGTATCCCCAACAGGCTAGAATTTCAGAAAAGGCAAGAAGCTTGCTAGCAATGGCTAGCTTAAACATGAACTAGCTGACTTTTCTTGTTCCCACTCACTCAGCTTACTTTTTAGTTTTCCTGCTTTCCTTTGCCAAGAATGGGGTCTTCAGTCTCCATTCTCCCAGCATCAGTCTCTAAGATGTTCCTTATCTTTATCAGTGAAGCCATATTATTTCTGCCAGGCCTATACAACACATGTTTCCAAATGTGTGTTCTACAAGCCATTGGTGCTCATAGGTACTTCAGGACAAAACGAATTCTGTTGTAAAACAAATTTGGAAAATAGGCTGCAAATCGCATTTGGAGTCTCTGGTTGGAGACTCATAATGTTATGCACAGACAAGGCTCTGAGATGTCTTGCTGGATGGAAACATGACATCTGTCTGTTGAACATTGTTTAATCCTGTGTTTCCCCCAAATTTCACACCTTGAAAAATGCTATGTATGAGTATATTCCAGCGACAGAATGGACAAATGCAAAAACGAGGCTCTGGATTGAACTGTAAGGAACAGTGGTCCAAGTAGCCTAAGATGCAGAGATGAGGTTGCTTAAGAAAAAGTTTTCATACTTTTAATCTGTAAAAGGGCTAGATATCTGTCTACATGAGCAAAAAGTGTAAAGGATGTGTATATTAAACTTTACGACCAAAGTTATGGCAGTGCCTAAAAACATAGACATTTGTATAATATTTTATCTTTTACAAGGCAAGTTTAATAACCTTCCGCTTAATCCTCAGATTAACCCCATGATATAAAGTGTTATTCTATTTTTTTTTAATGGGAAATCTGTGTGTTACAGTGGTGAGGGACTTGTCCTAGGCCATGAGGACACACAGCAAGGAAAAGATAAAAGGTGAAATTGCAAAAGAAAGGCTGTCTGCAAATAAGTTTGAAGAGGCACTATACATAATAGGCTGTTGTAAAACAACATCATTGACCTTAAATTTTACCTGGTTTTCCAAACCTATTTGCTTGCAAGACCTTTTATGAAAGTTATTTTTTTCCATTCTTCCGCTTTTTCTATGGAATGTACCGAGAAAATGGCTGCTCTCAATCACTGATTTCTTACTGGCCAAAGGCAGGACTCATCATGGCCAGGGGCCTTCCATAAATCATGGCCTCTTAATCAGACTGAATTAAATAGAAATCTGTAAGAATTCCTGGACTTTGATTAAGGTTTACCTTTGTGGTTTATAGAAAGAACACCCTTGGTTAATATTTAGTATCAACCTGATCTCCTTCCCCAGTGCAATTTGCCCAAAATACTTAGGTGTGACTTAGCTCATAGAGCTTTTCCTCATGTATGTGCTTACTAAGAATTGAGCCAGGTCAACGCCTGTGCCATGGTTACTGCAAGTATCTGAGATCTTGTTTACCTTCTAAAATATAAATGGGGAGTATGAGCCAAATTTTAAAAATGAATATTCCAGATGAAAAAAACTGATAACCTTACCCAGATGTTAATTCAGTGCATCTCATGTAACGCCACTGTAGTGGCAAACTCTCAGATTTCGGTGGGCCAGTATGGGGAAGGTTTAAAGTCTTCTTGACTCCAGGTAAAAGCCAGGAGTCCTTTGTTGAGGGAGGAACTGCTGCTTTGAGTTGCGGTTTTTAGTTAGACCAGTCTCCAACCAATCTGTACAAGTCATTATGAACATATTGAATAATAATTTCGGGATGGGTACTGACTGGCATACTGTGAAAATGCAAAAACACTAAGTTACATAAGCCATAGTTTTTACCCTGAAAGTATTTTTTGGGGAAAAGTTAATGTCATTTAATTTTTTTTAATTTAAACTTTCCTCCAATTCATATTTATTCTAAGTGACTCACTGAGGGAAAGCAACTTTAAAGGGAATATCTACACTCCTGATCTTTTAAGTGTTTTAAAATAAAAATCCCCAGTGCTGTCATTTCTTCCACGCTATTTAGCTTTTCTCTCCCATTCATAGTTCACAAAATGAGTATGACACTTTATTAAGTCTTTCAGATTTCCATGAGCCTCTGTTTTCTCACATCTATAATGGGAGGATTAAGCCAGAAAGTCTACAGCAGCAGTTTTCAACCTGTAGGTTGTGACCCACAGGAACTGTATTAAAGGGCCGCGGCAGTGGAAGGTTGAGAACCACTGGCTTGTAGGTTCCTTTCGGTCTGTGACTTTAACACAATTCTCGTCCCATGGTAGGTGCTGGATAAATATTGTTGAATAATTCTGGATACACAGTCACATATTTTGACCTCCTCCAAACACAGTAGTTCTGCTGGCTGGCAGATGCAGGTTAATACCTTGGCCTAACAATTTATTTTTCTGTGAACTTGAGCACAGAATAGCACAGAAAAGCCCTTCCCAAGGCTTTGTGACCACATCCATCACATGGGTAAAAAGCGCCCACTTCAAGTTAGCAGAGGATGAAGCACGGCAGCCCCACACCCTCCATGCAATGCTTTGTACAGAGAGAGTATGCAACAAATAGTTGCTGATATTAGCATGTTAATCAGTACTTATAGGAAGCCAGTATCAATAACAGGAGCTTCATGGAGCTGGAGCAGCTCTCTATAGTGACTGGCTGAGTCAAGGGCACCCATCACAGTGGGGAATGTGTTCCTGGCCAGGGACTTCCGACACCTCCATGTCCTAGCTCCCAGAAAATCACTTGCCTCATCGTGAATGCTGCCTGTCTCCGCCCACGCCCTCTCCATCTCCACCCCTCAGTCTCTGCCCCATTGCTCTGGCCAAGTCTTGTCCATCTCACTCTCTGCTGATCATCGCACTTTCCTGATCACTGTCCTGGCTCTGTTACTCTTTGAAGCCCCCTTCTCCCCTACTGTATTCAAGCTGCTTGACAATCTTGATGTTGAATTAGCTTATTCACTTTTCTGTCCTGAGCACATCAGCACATAATAGGTACAATAAATTTTTGTTGATAAAACATATAATGTATTCATTGCCATTCTTTTTTTTTTTTTTAGACAGTCTCACTATGTGGTCCATGGTAGAGTGCTGTGGCATCACAGCTCACAGCAACCTCAAACT
This sequence comes from Loris lydekkerianus, assembly GCA_963574355.1. Taxonomy (NCBI): domain Eukaryota; kingdom Metazoa; phylum Chordata; class Mammalia; order Primates; family Lorisidae; genus Loris; species Loris lydekkerianus. The sequence goes on along the minus strand of CAUYPK010049876.1, from coordinate 29,447 downwards.
CTTGGGCTTAAGCGATTCTCTTGCCTCAGCCTCCCAAGTAGCTGGGGCTATAGGTACCTGCCATAACACCCAGCTATTTTTTTGTTGCAATTGTCATTGTTCAAATCCTCCAGCCATGGTGCATGTGACTGGTACCATAACCAAGAAAACTTGATCTCAGCTGAATGTTCCAAAATGCAAATATAGCCAGGTCCCTGGTCTTCCCATTATTAGAGAAGTCCAGGCTATGGATTATCTAAAGATCATGTAGTGAACTCTATAGCACCCATTTGTGCTTATTTGAAAAATGATTGCCATTTTGGTAATTCAAAAGATAAAGCCACATTTTAAAAAGCTGACTCTCAAAGAAATGGTCTGTTTTCCCATTTCTCCATAATTTTTCTATACCCTTTATTGGATGTGGCTCAGGAACAGTTCTCCCTGACTAATGCCTAGCCAGTTTTTTCGTGTCATTATAGAACTAGAGGTTGGGTCCGTATTTGAGCTTTAAAGGCTTGCCTCCTGTATTGTAAAGTGATATAGGAAAAATCTCCAAGTCATCCACGTAATTGCTTAGGGGAACCTAAGTTGATTTGGTAGCACTTGTAAACAGACAAAAAGACTAAATGTGCTGAGGGTGCAAAAAGTGACAGTAAACAACAGGACTGATATGTCTTAAAATACAGGGTGCTCCTTCCCAGGGGAAGGAGAAATTTCACCTATCTGTAAGTCTGGCTCTGATAGTTGTTAAGGATGATGCTTTCTGAGGATGAGCACCATCTTTATTTAGTTTAAATCACTTGAAACTTCCTTTAATATCTGTGTAATAAATTTTCATTCTTTGGAGATTATATTATGAAGTAAATTTATCTGAAAACTAATTTCAAAGGAACACATTTTGGCCTGACTCATCTTCAATGTAATAAATAACCTAGGAAGAATCTGCTAATGTCTTATTTTCAGATTTTATTATCAGGATATATTACATATAAGTAGAGTTGATCAAAACTACTAAAGTGGTTAAGAAAATGTTTATACAGTGGTGAAATTTAATTTGAGCTAGAGGTCTATGCAACAGTCTGAATGGCATTATGAACTTAGAAATAACAGTTCTTTTCAAGGAACAATGCCTTCATTCACTCTCTGTTAAGTGGCTGCTCTGTGCTCATGATATAAAATTCATTCATTTATAAATTCTTTCCGAAAATATACATTGAATATAGATGTACCGGACATAATTCTAGACTCTGGTGATGACCAAGTTACGTGTGGTTCTTGCCAGTAAGCAGTTTACATTATGTGACGGAGAGAGATGGCAAATTTAGGCATCTAACAAGCATGTGCTTCAGACTAAATGATCTTCAATTAACACAGCCAACTTTCAACAAAAAGTATAAAAGCAAAAGTCATAGGAATAAAGAAAAAATTCTGTCAACCTAGAATTCTATATCCCCCAAAAACTCTTCCAAAAATTATAGCAAACCACAGGCATTTTCAGTCAATTAAAAGTTGGGCAAAGTTGTCATTAGCAGACCTGCAATAAAATAATTCCTAAGCTTCTTCAGATTGAAAGAAAATGACCATAAGAACCTGAAGAAAGACATCTTAGATTGGGTAAATATGAAAAAAAAATTGTTTTACATTGTATTTTATTGGCTCGGTGCCCGTAGCACAGTGGTTACAGTGCCGGCCACATGCACTGAGGCTGGCAGGTTCGATCCCAGCCCAGGCTAGCTAAACAACAATGACAACTGTAACAAAAAATAGCTGGGCGTTGTGTTGAGCGCCTGTAGTCCCAGCTATTTGGGAGGCAAGAGAATTGCTTAAGCCCAAGAGTTTGAGGTTGCTGTGACCTGTGATGTCATAGCACTCTACTGAAGGTGACATAGACTCTGTCTCAAAATAATAATACATTGTATTTTATTTTATCTCTTACATTTACTTAAAGCAACCACAATTATCATGTCCGTGGGGCTTATAACATTTGTGCATGTTATAAAGCTGGCATGGCCATGTCACAATCAAGTGAAGTATACTTTAACATAAGGCATATTACTAGAGCTGTAGAGAGACCTGTCATGAAATGTGAAAGTAAAACAATAGCTCAAAGCCAGGAGGAGGGGAAATGAAGTTAAACGGTTTTGAAATTCTTGCATTATTCATACAGTGGTGATACTACTAATTTAAGGAGGAATGAAATGCGTATTACCATCTTTAGGTTACATTTAATATTCTCTAGAAGTATAATTCAAAAACGTTTAACTAAAAGCTAACAGGAAAAGCAAAATGAAATGCTTAAAAATACTAATTGAGCTAATTAGTAAACTAATTAAACAGAAGTCAAGAAAGCAGGATCAAAGGAGCAAAATCCAGCTAATAAAAAGGACATTAAAAAAATAGGAGATATAACCCAAATATTTCAGTAATTACCATAGACGCAAGTGGATTAAATATTATAATTGAGAAACAAAGACTGCCAGACTGGATTGTTTTTAAGTTTTATTTATTTATTTATTTATTTATTTAGAGACTCGCTTTGTTGCCCTTGGTAGAGTACAATGGCGTCACAGCTCACAGCAACCTCAAACTCTTAGGCTTAAGCAATTCTCTTGCCTCAGCCTCCCAGGTAGCTGGGACTATAGGCTGGAACGACAGTTATTTTTTTGTTGCAGTTGTCATTGTTGTTTACCTGGCCTGGGCTGGTTTGAACTTGCCACCCTCAGTGTATGTGGCTGGTGCTGTAACCACTGTGCTAGGGACGCCAAGCTGCCAGATTGGATTTTAAACATTATCTCAAATACTTCTTGTTTATAAGGTACACATTAAATGGAAGGACACAGATAAGGTGAAAGTAAAAGGATGGTAAAGATATATACCATGCTAACACTCGCCAAAGGAAAGCTGGCACGGCCATGTCACAATCAAACGAAGAATAACACAAGGCATAGTACTAGAGAAATGAAGAGAGACATTTTATGATAATAAAGAGGGTCAATATTTCAGAAAAACATAATTCAAAGTGTACATGCACTAATAATATATTCTTAAAATATATAAAACAAAGTTTTAAAAGACTAGACAGGGCGGCACCTGTGGCTCAAAGGAGTAGGGCACTGGCCCCATATGCTGGAGGTGGTGGGTTCAAACCCAGCCCCAGCCAAAAAAAAAGACTAGATAAACACACAGAGAAATAGATTTAAAAATACCTCTCTCTGTAACTGATAAAATAAAGACAAAAAGTCAGTAACCCAAAACAGCAAGACACATATTCTTTTTAAGTCAGACTTGGCAAAAACTGAAAATTATATCATCCTTGCTAAGAAGATATTGATATCAACCAAGCAAATCGCTTGGGAGCTGAGTTGTGGTGATTTATTCTGGGAGTAGCACAGGCGTAGAGAAATCCATAAAAATGAGATGAATCTTTTTCCTTCCATTGGCTCACACTCTAATGATAGCGACCAAGGTTTACACAGCACTTATTGTGGGCAAGAAACTATTCTAGGATGCTGCCTGTGGTTCAGGAGTAGGGTGCCGGCCCCATATGCTGAGGGTGGCAGGTTCAAACCCAGCCCCAGCCAAACTGCAACAAAAAAATAGCCGGGCATTGTGGCGGGCGCCTGTAGTCCCAGCTACTCGGGAGGCTGAGGCAAGAGAATCGCCTAAGCCCAAGAGCTGGAGGTTGTTGTGAGTTGTGACGCCATGGCACTCTACCAAAGGGGCATAAAGTGAGACTCTGTCTCTAAAAAAAAAAAAAAAAAAAAAAACTATTCTAAATGCTTTATTTGCATTCATTTATTTAATTTCCCTAAGAATCCAATGAGGTGGGTTATCTCCCATTTTACAGATGGCAAAATTGAGGCAATGAAAAGCTAAGTAATTTATCCAAAGTCAACACAGCTAATAAGTGGTAGAACTAGGACTTGAACACTGGTATTCTGGTGCTGTTATTCCAAATTTCTTATTCCCTTTTGTCCTCTCTGAGAATAAGCATGTCTTTCTTCACTAAGATTTAGGGTTGAGCAGAAGTATTTTGAAAAGAAGAAAAGTGGGGAAGGTCCCTCCAGGATCCCGTAGGGACCCCTCATTGGAGCTTCTTAAAAGCCCAAATTTCAGGGCAGCAATTGTGGCTCAAAGGAGTAGGGCACTGGCCCCATATACCAGAGGTGGTGGGTTCAAACCCAGTCCCGGCCAAAAACTACAAAAAAAAAAAAAAAAAAAAAGAATAAAAGCCCAAATTTCCCAGTGTAGCCAGGACAGAAGGGGCCCACTCGCCTACCTCGCTGAGGGTTGACCTGTGGGACGTGGTTTCTGGGCTCATATCTAACCCAGAATAGAATGGGTATTCCTAATCCTGGCATCCTGCCCACCTCAAATGGAGAGACCACGTTTCATCTTAGATGAAAGAGTTTCTCATTTTAGAACCTCAGCCCTGCAACACATACAGATAGCTAGCTAATACATTTTCCTAACTGAATTTCTGGGGAGGCTAGAAATCGAATCTCTCTCCTTCCAGCACACCAGTTCCATGGACAGCATTCACAAAATTCTCCGTAATTCGATTAATTTGCTAAATGTTACTATGGGTTGAAGGCGTGTTTCAAATTGGATTTTATTTCTCCGGGTGTCCTTGTCTTCTCGGCTGTACACAGGCCTTTTCCTCCAGGAGTCTGCGAGTTAAACCACCTCACTGGGGGCTTTGCGCCCATCTTTGGGTTTTGGGTGGAGATTGTTTATTTACTTTTTTGCCATAGTTGTCCACTGCAAATGACGGACACCTGTAAGCTTCTCTTGCAGAGCAATTGTGAGTTCTTGAGGATGAAAACTCATCCAGCTTCTAGGCTGGGTTTGGCATTGAATCTTCAGAGAATATTTGTTGAATTAATTCAAAAAGTGAATGATGGATACATAAAAATTCTTTCTAATAACAGAAAATTGTGCTAACTGGATACCAACTAAATAAGATACTGTGACTGGCTTGGTTAATTGTACATTGGATTTACTGGCTTGCATTCATTCAGCTGTGGATTCATTCATTGTTTGACTCGGCAGACCTTGCTGCCGGTAGCACAGTGGTTATGGCGCCAGCCACATACACCCAGGCTGGCGTGTTGGAACCCAGCCTGGGCCAGCTAGGCAACAATGACAACTACAACCAAAAAATAGCCGGGCATTGTGGCAGGTGCCTGTAGTCCCAGCTACTTGGGAGGCTGAGGCAAGAGATTCGCTTAAGCCCAAATGTTGGAGGTTGCTGTGAGCTATGACATTACAGCACTCTACCGAGGGCGACATACTGAGACTGTCTCAAAAAAAATAAAAAAAGAAAAGAAAAGAAAAGAAAGGGCTTAGTATGGTGCCCATAAACAACATTCATCACCATCATTCTGAAAGAAAGCCTGAACTGGGAAAGAAAAGAGAGAAAAGGCTGGAGTGTTTGCAGGGATTTGTCAGTGTGGGTGATTGGAAATGGCACTTTCTGAGGTCTTGTCAGTGACGAAGGCAGGTGCTGATGCTCAGACAAAAGGCCAGGTAACACTTAGTAATAAAATAAGCCACTGTCCTGGGCCAGGCACTGGGCTGCCTACAGAGAAACCAGCATGGTGCAGGCCCTGTCCTCAAGGAATCCACGGGTCAGTGGTCAAGGCAGACCAGGCAGTTGGAGGCAGGCCATTCTGCCTCCCCTCCCCTGGAAGTGGGTAGAAACCCAGGAAGGCAAGGGGCAAAGCCGGGCACTCCTGAGCCAAGTTTTAAATGAAACCTGCCTAAAGCTCCACTGTCACATGACACAGTGACTAGGGAGGCCACAGGAAAAAACAGACCAGCAGCAACAAAATAAAGAGAAGAAATGGGGATCTTTCCCACCCCTTCTTCCCAAACACCAAGTTGTTGTCTTTTTGTGTTTGTTTTAAGAAAGTGGTAAGTGGAGAGAAAGTTGAGGGTTATTGTGTGGTACTTTGGTAAAGAACAGGAAAACCTCCCAGAATTCTTCTTCCTCATCTTTTTTTTTTTTTTTTTTTGTAGTTTTTGGCCGGGGCTGGATTTGAACCCACCACCTCCGGTGTATAGGGCCAGTCAGTGCTCTATTCCATTGAGCCACAGACACTGCCCTTCCTCATCTTTTTTTACATCCAATGTCTCTACTGCTGCAGCTGCTGCAAAGTCTCCCTCTTCTCTGGCTGCCAACTCATCTCCAAATACTGGCCCCTCTACACCCAGACTTTCCGTCCTCCATCTACCCCATCAACTGTCAGCTCTTTATCACGTAGATTGATTTCACCTCTCCCAAGTCTCTTGCTTACTACTGGTTCTCGCATTCCCCAGATTTTGCACATTCAATGGCCCAGAGTTGACCAAGCCAGCCAGCATCTCTCCTGCTTAGGAACACAGGGCAGGGACGGGGGAATAAAGGCCTAGGAGTCTGTTGAGAGGCAGAGGCAGGAAAAGGGGCTACGAATAAACATTGTCCAATGATTTTTTTTTTTCATTGAATATCTAATGATTTTTTTACCCTGTTTTATATATGAATTGGAGTGATTCTTCAAAATCTGACTGAATTTCCTGACCAATAATGGTTTTTGTTGGTGGGTGTGTTCATGGCCTCAGTTTGAACTATAAAATCGCATCAGTAACTTTTGTATATTATTAAATTGTCAGTGCTTTCTGGTTAAAGATTGCTAGGAAGTCACCTCTAAGTGGAAGAAAGTTTGGGGTTTGGGATGAGGGTCATCTTACTCCCAGGGAATTGTGGAGTGTCTTGCTAAGGTGTGTGTGTGTTGGGGGGGGGGGGGTTGTTAGACAGGACCTATTATAAGATTTGGGCTTGTGTGAAGTGATTTCGGTGAGAGTTCAAGGAAGCATAGTTTTGCTCTGAGATGCTCTCAGGAAGCTGAGCTATTTCTGTGACAGTGTATTAATACTTCTCTAGGAAGCCCAGAGACGAGATCGCACAATGCTTTAGCCATTTTCCAGCCAGCCTCTTGCTACACAAAGCTAAGATATGAAAACACTGGGAAGAAATGCTCTTAACTAATTTATTTTTGGAGGTCCTTTTAAATAATCCTCATTTTGACTTGCCCTGTGCATAGAGTTTAAACAGTGCTGTTTTCTTAGTCCAATTAGACACATCATCTAATGATGCATCTAGTTTTTTTCATGTAGTATCTTCCCTATTTTAAAATTTTAAAAGCCAATCCAGAACATGATGGATTGACTCTCTGGGCTTGGCCACCGTCAGCCTCCAGATGCAATTTCATGCCTTACTGAGTAACTCTGTGGTTGGCTGGATAGTAAATGAATGGCTGGGCAGTGCCCCATTTTTCAGGGCTTGTCCCTTTGAGAAAGGTGTGTGACTTTCTGTCATTGGGGGCACTTTGACCTCAGTTAATGCTGCATAAAGCTGCTTTTTAATCTGTTGTCTCAGCAACTTCATCTTTCAAGTCAAAAGATTTTTTTGTGAAATTTTCCTCTTTATTTGTCAATTATATGGATCCTTCGAATGTGAGACTGCCAACTTAATTCTCCACAGTGTATGATTGTCCTTTAACGAAAATACACATCATACTTTCCACAAATAGATTATAATGGGTGGTGTTTGCTGCATAGCACTTGACCTTCTCTTGAACGGCATCCAGTATAACTTCCCTGTCTCTGCCAAGGGTGCCTCAGTCCTGACTCTGGGCTTTTGTGGGGAAAAGGTTCCTGGGAAGGCTGCAGCACATTTATCCCCTTGTATTCTGAAAGAATTATTAGCCTAATACAGTCCTCTCAAGAGTTCGAGGGCCTCCCTGGGCCTGCGGACGGACTTGCAGGCTGAGGGCAAAAGTCCTCTAAGCTTTTGTATATGCTTTTAGCCTTGAAAGGTTGCTAAATACTTTTTCATCTTTTAAATAACAGCTAAGATTTCACACGTCTTTGCTTATCGTTAGCCTTTTATACCAATAAATCGATGCTGTGTGACACAGATGATCCTTTCTGGCCTCTTAGAGAGATTCCTTTCTAAAACTGTAAGGCTTGTAGTTGCAACCTTGGTGGAGACCGTCTGCGGTCGGAGCCGCTTGGCACACACCCTTGGCTTTCTAGGGTCCTGTGGGTTTTGGAACTAAAGCCAGGTCTTATCTAGCATTCCAGCTCTCGTGGGGGAATGAAAAAGAGCCTCCAGGCTGGAGAAGTAGGACAGGACCTGAGCCTTTAGTGCTCTTGGGAGGATGACTCTAGCAGCCCTTCCAGTGTGAAGATGAGAGTTCGAACATCCCAGTGGACAGTGACCAGACTATAAATATAGAACTTTGACCTGCAATTTGCAACGGCCGGTCTAGGAGGCCAAATGACAGCTCTAACGGGCTCTCCAGTGTGAAGGGGGTTCCAGCAGCCTCCAGGAAGACACAGGGCACTGCGTAGTTTCTGATCATTTCCATCTGTCCCCTCAGAGCCAGCTGCAAACAAGGAAAGGCACATCCCCTGGGAGGCCTTTTGGAGGGGACGGCACAGCACGGCGGCCTTCTGTAACCATGAACGTGTTTTGCTCTTGGATCATCCTGGGAAAACTCTATTGGCTGAGCCTTGAAAGGGATCATTTTTAAAACTAAAATGTGTTCAAAATAGTCTCCTTATATTATTGCACATGGCCAAGCTAAAAATGTAAAGACCTCAATACCAACTAACTAGGATTCTATTAAGTTGGGTAATGCTTTATTAATTAAAGCAAACCCCAGAGAATGAAAACCATAGAATAATTTGACAGATGTTTTGCCTAGTAGAAGCATACAAGGCGTAACAAGAGTCTTACAGTAAATTAGTTGGGTTTTTGTTTGTTTTTTATTGTTTTGTTTTATTTCAGATTAATAATTTGAATTGACCTGGTAGGGACAAGTTTTTCTTCCAAAGAGAGACTCTGATTTATTTTTCTTTGTCCCTGTGCGTCAGCTGTACATAGACACTTCCTCATGTAGATTTCAATGAATTGTGTACAGGAAGGGGACAGAATATCAGAAGTGACACAGCTCTCCAGTTTTCTTGTCACTGACATTATCACCTTAGGAAGAATGCCCAGTAAGTTATGAAGAGTGACAATCCCAGACAAATTACAAAGTAGGATGTATCTTTGGTGTTTCCCAGCGCCTGGAGCCCTCAGTCTTGTCCTGGCTGCTGGAGGTTGGAGAACATCACCCTACCCAGAGCTGTCACTGTGACCTTGTCACATAGGAAGCAGTCTATGTCCAATATTTTCAGAACTTCCCCCCCTCATTTCTAAAGCAGCAAGGGGCTAGGCATATAATTAGTGGGTGCTGGGCCCCCCACTCCATGTTTCCCCCCAAGTTAAGTGTATTTTAGCATGATATGAAGACAGTGCTCCAGCAATGACTCTCTAATCCATAATGTGCGGGACAGCCTGGCAATGATGAACCCCTGGAGGGGACAGATCAGACCCAAGTCCCTCTTCAGTCCCTCTGAAGAGACAGGTGCTCACCAGCTTTGGGCCCTGTAGGCAGATTCTCTGCATGGGCTTCTGTTTTCTCATCTTTAAATTTGGTGAAATAATAGTAACATGTAACATCCAACTGCTTACTTACTCTTTGCCAGGAGCTTTTTTAAGCATGTCATAGCAATTAATTTATTGAAGCCTCATGGTAAACTTATGAGACAAAATAACGGAGGCACAGAAAGGTTAAATACTTGCCTAAAGCACTCAGCTGCCAGGTGGCAGGGCTGGTCATCAAACCAAGGCCATCTAGTGCCGGAGCTCGTGTGAGTGACATTGCACACACCAATCCTCAGTACTGACCTCTCCCATGGAACACATGCAGAAGACCTCGAACTGTGCCTGGCATGCAACAGGTGCTCAATAATAGCATAGCTGTCTCTGTGTAAGACCTGCTCCCCTGAGGGTTCTGCTCTAACCATCTCCTGTTGCTTGGGCAATTTCAGCTCCTCTGTTTTATGGGAGACATTGTATCGTAGAATCCACCATTTTATTTAATTAAAACAAAGCAAACAAATACAGTCACATATTCATTCTCAAACCAGAGTGGATGACCATGAAGTCCTAGCTCAGGGGAAGGTATACGACAGAATGCCAGTAAACCTAACATAAAATTAGGGTGATAAATGCCACAAGAGGTACACAGGAAATGTGTTTTGGCAGTTCAGTGAAGTAGGGATTGGTCCTTCTGGTTAGTTCTTCAAAATGAGAAGTTCATATGAGTCATGGATCTTCAAAAATAGCAAGTTAGAGTGGAAAAATCTGGGCCTGAACCAGAGGGCCCCACACCTGTGACTCTCAGCTCGTACCTCTCTGAGTCTCACGTGTGTGCATGTGTTTTAATGAGAACAATTTGGATAATTTTGCTAACTTCTGGGAGTTGATGTGCGCATAGATGTGAAGACGAATGTAATACGCTCTGCTCATCATTAATCCGTGTGTGGTGAATGGATGTAAGAAGTACCGTGATGTGTGTTGTTTGCTAGATTTATAGTAAATGGAAAAGTCTATTCTCTTACTTGAGAAAGACTTTTCCTTATCATGAATTAATGAACTTTCCCAATTCCATTAAACATTAATATACCTCAATTTGTTAGTTTCGGGGCCTTGCTCCTTCAAATAATTATTTAAACCTCCTTCTGTATGTAATTCAGCGCAGAAAAACTAAGCTACTAAGCGATTTGGTGTTGAAAAACCTAAATAATATGCCAGAGAATTCTATGTTGTTCATGAGGCTGTAAAGCAGCAGGAGGACAGGAAGTTTGTCTTTCTCCTGCTAGTGTGTTCCCTGAGTTTAGAACATTGAATGTCACGTAGCAGGGGATATGTATTTATTGAATGAATGAGATAGCAGATATGAATGCACATTCCTTTTCTTTATAGAACGGCTCTAAATAGAGCTGCAAGGAGCCTGAGCTTATTGTTCTTTATCAAATGAATTCATATAAATAAACTGATGAATGTTCTTTATCAAGCGAATACCCATGTAAGATATTGAAATTGTAAAGCGGTGGAGGGAAGGTGATTGGTGGGATTACACCTGCGGTGCATCTTACAAGGGTGTATGTGAAACTTAGTAAATGTGGAATGTAAATGTCTTAACACAGTAACTAAGAAAATGCCAGGAAGGCTATGTTAACCAGTGTGATGAAAATGTGTCAGACAGTCTATAAAACCAGTGTATCGTGCCCTGTGATCGCATTAATGTACAGCTATTATTTAATAAAAAAAAAAAAAAAAAGAAAGAAAGAAATTGTAAAGCAATACAGAAATAGAGGTTGTTGGGCTAGGCACTGTGTTTCACGCCCGTAATCCTAGCACTTGTGAGGCCGAGGTGGGTGGATTGTCCTGAGCAAGATTGAGACCCTGTCTCTAAAGAACAACCAGGCATTGTGGTGGATGCCTGTAGTCCCAGCTACTTGGGAGACTGAGGTAAGAGGATCACTTGAGCCAAAGAGTTGGAGGTTGCTGTGAGCTGTGACGCCACAGCTCTCTACCCAGGGTGACAAAGTGAGACTCCGTCTCAAAAAAAAAAAAAAAAAAAGAGAGAGAAGAAAAGAAATAGAGGTTGATGCTTTTATTTCCTGTTGGGTAAGTGGTTGGGGAGTAAAAAGTTTGTGTAGGAAACAGTATTAGGTTTTCTAAGTTTTGTTCTGAGTTTATTTAAAGAAAATGCATGTAAGCAATAACTAGTGCACTATATTCTATTTGAAAACTGAAAAGGATCCAAGAGGTAATATGTGAAGAAAATCTGGCTTCTCTGATAGTTTTCTGGGTATGTGGCAGATGTGTTTGTAATTCAACATAATTGTTTTTCCACCAAAAGCCATTACTAATCTTTTTACAGCTTCTTACCACATTCGACCCAGTCTTTCACTTTCTATCAATTCCATCTGAAGAGTGAATTTTGTCTGTTTGAAGCAAAGCAGAATGACATCCACCCAGATGTTCCAGGAAAGTGCAGAGCCTGAGTGGGACTGCTGTCCTCTATTCCGAAATCGAAGTGTTGAGTGTCAGTACAGCAACTAGTAACAGCTCAATACCGCCTCTGCCTGGTGGGTTTCTACTGCACGTTCCATTCATTTTGGAAACCTTGTTATCAGTGTAAGTTGAGGATACTTAGTTCTCTGCGGCCACCCAACAATGCTCAGTAGCCCACTTACAGGAGTATGAAATGAGGCTTTAAAGTTAACATTATACAACCGATAATAAAGTCTATTCTAACCCTTATCTGTTGTGATTTTAAAATAAAATTTATTTAGGAGAAAGAAATCTCTTATGAAAACTATATTAAGTTCCCTCAATGGGGAAGAACTATATATTACGTTTACCTTTCTTTTCTTTTTCAATTTATATCTCTGAACTTTATCTTTATTTCTGTGACTCGCTGATAGTTCTTTTTGGTTTATTTTATGAACTGTCACTTTTTTCTTTAAACTCCCAACATGAACAGAAACGACTGATGGAATGACTATTGCCCACGTGCTTTCTCTGTCCAGGCGTTGCTCTGTTTCATTAGTAACTACTATATCTTAGATTCCAATAATTTTCCAAAGGTACAGTTTGAGATTTTTTGGGAAATCTGGGCTACTTCAGATGATGTTATGGGAAATTCTGTGAGTCTTCAGGCCTATGGATCTTTGCCATTTTGGTTTATTTCACTGCTTATTGGCACCCCAGGGTGGGAATTGTTGCAACACTAGCAAAGGACAAAGCAGAGGCTGAAGAGAGATGTCCTTGGGTAAAGTTCCTAAGAATTTACTTGCTGCTAAAAAGGATCAGAAAACCTGGACCAAACTGGCTTGAACAATAAGGGATTGACTCATTTCCTGTAACAAGTCCTGCACTAAACCAGGTTCCAGGTACAATTTGTCAGCTCTGTCTTGGCTTTTTTATGATCTCTTTGGCCCTACTATCCTCTGAGCATTGGCTCTGTCCTTGGGCTGTGAATGAGAGATTGCAGCAATCCCAGGCGCAACAAGGTCCACAGAGAAAGTGTAGTCTTTTTGGTTTTTAAGGGCATGTTTATCCTAGGTGACCCCCAGAGACCTCTCTTGGAGAGTGAGGGGGCAAAACTGCATCACGGGACTATTCTTAAACCAATCAATAACAAGCAAGGTGGGATTGCCAAGGTTGATGGCACTCATAGCAGAGGAAGAAGATTATCTAGATAAAATTGGAATGTGGAGGAAGCAGATTATCTGGATAAAATTGGAATGTCAAGAACCATGTCTTTAGTGTAGGCAACCAGGAACTTCAGCCAGAACCCTGGAGGACAACTAAGTCAGGAAACGTACACTGAATTCCTAGATTGTTCCAGATGCGTGAGGGTGGGTCCAAGAGGCATGAGGTAGTCGTCTTTCAAATATCTTGAGTAAAGCAGAATTAAACAAGATGTCTACTAAAGCATTTGGGACACTGAGCTAAGATAAATGTATATCCTTGGTCAAGACATCCAGGAGAGTTCTAACTCTCAAAGGTTTGATAGCCCCAAGCCATCTCACAGTTAGCCACGGTAAATAACTAGCCAGTGAAAATAGGGCTTCTGCCTTACAAAGGGGTTGCCTGTTCTTCCGAGCATCATTCCCCACTATTTAGAAATACTGTTAAATACCTACTTGCAAATTATCCTATTTTGGGTACTGAGGTGGATGCGTTAGAAGGTGACAGGATTAAAAATGCGTATCTAAAGCAATGTGGTCTCTGATGAAGGGGAAGTGGCTGGCAGGTGATCTGGAGAGATGGAATGGCTGGAGAGTCGCCCATTAATTCCGAAGGTCATGGTGATTACACTGCCCTCTGTTAGTGGAATCACCTCTTAAGTGGTAAATGATTCCATGTCTCTGTGACTCAGCGCTTGTAGCTCAGCGGCTAGGATGCCAGCCACCTACACCAGAGCTGGCGGGTTTTAACCCAGCCCGGGCCTGCTAAACAACAATGACAACTACACCCAAAAAATAGCTGGGTGTTGTGGTGGGTGCCTATAGTCCCAGCTACTTGGGAGGTTTAGGCAAGAGAATTGCTTAAGCCCAAGAGTTTGAGGTTGCTGTGAGCTGTGATGCCACGGCACTCTACCAAGGACAACATAGTAAGATTCTGTCTCAAAAAAAAAAAAAAAAAATTATGTCCCTATGTTGGGGGACATAATGAAAGACAAGCCAAAACAGTAGTAATTGCTCTCCTGGGAAGGAGGACAAAGTGGTAGGGGTGGGTGGGGCTGGGCTGGCCCCATTTCTGTGCCACCCACCTTAATTCTATTCCAAGTGATTGCTCACACCTAAGGAGAAAGCAATGTCCTACCAATCTACCAGTCAGAACTCAGCGTACCAACTCAAAAAGGATGGAGAAGACTCTTTAGTGTAGTGCCAGGTACAATGGACCTAGAACAGCCTTAAGACTAATTAGCATGTGATCACACCCCTCCAGGGGCTCTCAGAGAGGCTCCTGGGAGATCCACGTATGTGGTAGGACTCTGGTTCCAAGGCCTATTTTTTATTCCACAAAATAGGCCTGACCCAGGGGGTATGAAAGTGAACCGCTGACCATAACCCTGGCCTCCTGGCCTGCTTGCCCTGGCAATGGAGGCCTTTTTGCTGTCTGTGGCAGTATCCTGCTTTATAAACTTTCTTCCTCTGTAAACCTATCTTTCTCTTCCTCAATAACATTGTTTCATACTTGCCTTTCTTTGGAGCATCTGGTCATTTTTCAACCAAGAGTGCTCCAAGAACCAAGGATCCAAGGAGTCACCTGAAACCTGAACGTTTTGGGAGGCAGGCAGCTGCCTTGGAACCCAACACCTGCAATTTCATTACATCGATGTATTCATACATAGTTTGTCCAATTTTATTCTTAATTCCTCTTATTAAAATCCTTTGGGATTCTTTGTTTGGTTTTTAGCATGGAAGAATGTGTAAGGGAAGCCTCTTAACTGATAGTGAAAAAGAGTTTCATTAAACATTCCTGTTCACGAGGGCCTTTTTTGGAAAAATCAATGGAATTGAGAGAGGACTGTAGTGAAAATCAAGTGAATACAGGCCTAAATATGGAAAATTAATACTTTCTGAGGTAGCTTTCTACATTTTTCCAAAGAAAATTTTGGAGGGAGGGTAGCTTTGTAATTGACAAGTTCTTGAAAGGCTGAAAAATAAATGAAGTTTCTTTTCTTTCATGGGAGTGTCTGGCAAAATCTTATTATTATTATTTTTTCCTTTCAGGTAGGGAGGGCTGCCAGTATTTAAAAAAAGAGAGAGAAAGAGACTGACTTACTGCATTTTGTACGAATGTTCCTTGGCACCCTTTTCATCTGGCCAGCAGGCCGTATGTGAATTACAAATTACTGAGGGGAGATTGGTGTAAAGTCTTACTCAGCAGACAGTCAGTGTACAACTGCAAAAGCTCACTGGTTCAAAGCCACTCCAAACTAGTACTTCACCTAACGCTTCTTATATAGTCCTTTTCTGTGCATGTCTTCTATAATATGTTTCAAAAACCCCACAATGGACCCCTACAAAAGACTCAAAATCTGGAAACTATGCTTTCCTGGCCAATGCTGGTTTGTCTCAGTAGTGTTTTGAAGACTTCCTATGCTAACTGCAAACACTCATATCCCGAATTCCAAGGGGCCTTCATCATTTTTAATATGAAAAGTATGTGGTTTTGGTTTCTTTAATCTTTTATGGCCAAATTGGGTCCAGAAGATGAGACTGTGGACCTACATTTTCTAACTAAACAAAGCATTGCTGATGGAGAGAAAATGTACGGAGACCCTGCACAAGCAAGTCTCCAGCGTGTGCCTTCTCTTACTCTTCACATAAAGAGATCTATTGAATACCTGAGAGCAACACTGTCCTGTGGTCTTAAAACTGCTGTGAGCAGGAAATAATTTAAGAGGCCCCGAGTCTGGCTCTACTTGAGATCTGTTTGGAACAGTAGCCTTGTAGAAAATGACATAATGGCTTACTCCTTGCCATGTGATCACAGCCAATTTTATGAACCTCAGGTGAGTCAAAGAACCCTTTTCGTGGGGCCCATTTTAAGACTTTTACATTGTATCTGCAAATTTGTTATTTTCTCCAAAACAAGAGTTCTTAAGTTATGATATATGAATGTCCAAAGCTTCAGGAACTCTGTGAAAGTTAAGTTCATGTTTCTTGTAGAGAGACCTTAATGTATATCTGATTCTGAAAGGAAGGACTGATAGTCATCCACAGAACTTCGTTACCACTTCCTAAGGACTTACACAGGTGACTTACACACTTATAGCCACTGTGTGTGTGTATATATATATATATATATATTTTTTTTTTTTAAATTAAATCATAGCTGTGTACATTGATATGCTCATGGGGCATCATACACTAGCTTCATAGACCGTTTGAGACATTTTCATCACAATGGTTAACACAGCCTTCCTGGCATTTTCTTAGTTACTGTGCCAAGACATTTACATTCCACATTTACTAAGTTTTGCATATATCCTTGTAAGATGCCCCGCAGGTGTAATCCCACCAGTACCCCTCCCTCCACCTCCACCCCCCTCCCTCCCCTCCCTTTCCCCCTTTCCCCTATTCTTAGGTTGTAACTGGGTTATAGCTTTCATGTGAAAGCCATAAATTAGTTTCATAGTAGGGCTGAGTTCACTGGATACTTTTTCTTCCATTCTTGAGATACTTTACTAAGAAGAATATGTTCCAACTCCATCCATGTAAACATGAAAGAGCTAAAGTCTCCATCTTTCTCTAAGGCTGCATAGTATTCCATGGTGTGCATAGCCAGTGTATATTTAAGACATTTTGATCCTCTTCCGTAAGATTTGTCTCTCCTATGTAGAGCTGAATATTAGTGATGAAGAAGAGTAAGTGAATTCTGAATATATTTTTCTTACATTTCTCTCTTTTTAAGAGATTATATATTTTTTGTTTAAATAGTTCCATAATGTTTCTTATAAAATGATAGCACTCACCAACCCCATTTCTGCTTCACATAGGTAACTACTTCCAATTTACTTAACTATTTCTCTGTTTTTCTAAATACCAAGATTCTATTGCTAGTGTTAGTTTTGGCAGTGTTGACTACGATCTATTGGCTTGGCATGCCATTCAGAAGGTGAGGGTTTAGTTTTTTTAACTAGCCTCTCCAAAAAGCCTAGGATATTGTGAACATTTTCACAAGCACATATACACTCACACAGCTTCCCTCTTCAAGTACAATATATAATGATGTCTGGCTAGCTCAATCTTCATTGTTTACGTAATTATTCCCATGTAAATTTTATCCACACTTAGGTCACACACTATGAATATATTTTTTTATTTTGTATACCTTTGTTTCTCTTTGATTTTTTTGGTGTTCTAAAAGAACATCTCCAAATGAGATTTTTTTTCTTTATTAAATCATGTCTGTGGTACATGAATGCATTTATGGGATAAAATGTGCTTTGATATACAATGTGGAATGCTTACATTGAACTGATTCATGTAACCATCACGGGTGTGTCTTTTCTAATTTATTCCATAAATCTTCTCCAGATATGTAGATCTTCTCAACATACTCAGATCAGGCTATCAGTAGCATTGTTTCTCAGCTAACAGCTCCTGGAGACCTGTCTGCGGTCTAAGCCTCTGTCCCCATCACCCTTGGCCTCCTTGCGTTTCCCTTCGTGTGGATCAGCTGCCTGATGGATTTACGCCTGCCTCTATCTTGGGTTGTTTATTTGTTTTATTGGAACATAGTCTCTGAAGACGTCCCAAGAAATGTTGCATGAGTAATAGACGTTTGGAGAGTTTGCTTATTTGAAAATGTCTTAATCCTATCCTCACAATTATTGGATAGTTTAGCTTCAGATAAAATTATAGATTGATCATTTTCACTCTGAAGTTTTGAAAATACCCAAGAAATCATGTTTTATGGATAAAAAGTTTGGTGTCTGTAAAATTAGTGTGGAAAATAAGTACTGTCAAAGTACATTTTTGTAAGTAAAGATTAATTATCTCTTGGTAAAATATCATGAAATAGCATTAACAAAAGAATATTTCTAAATCTGGGCAGCAAAACAAAAAGCGATGTGAAAAGTATATCACATAAACAGTATTAAATGTTAACTTCTGCCAAGTAATAATTTTATTCAGATATTACAGGGCTTAGTTGGTAGTGGTAATTTACAAACAGAATTGTGAAAACAGTTTTCTCTAGTATAACAAATGTTAGTAATTAAAATAAAGGGCCTCTATGTAACATACTAAGGTATAGAATATTTTCTCTGGGTAAAAATGGGTGTAATAACTCAATAGCATATTAATAGAGTTTCTAAAGGTAAATAAGAAAAAAGTACCTTAAATGCCAGTCTTATCACATGTGACCACTCCTGTTTATTCAGGGTAAAGGTGCACTGTTGGTGAGAAGCTGAAGTAGTTTTTGAACTAGCATCTCTTTATACTGAATATTTTTAACTTATGTTTCATAATTTTGACTTGGCCAAATATGAAAGAGAAACTGCATGTCATCCTTAAATGAAACTTCTTTTCTATCTCTATACCTCCCTCTGGCAAAAATTAAAATGCAAATAAACCCACACCTCTTGCTGTCTTTACTGCCATCTATATTCATTCCTGGGGACAATTCAAAGCCTGAGTGAAGTCAAACACCTTGAATATCAATTCCTTATTAATACACTTCATTCAGATATATTAAAAAGGAAAAAGTGAGCATAAAGGCTACATTTTGCACACAAAAAAGTGAAAATTAGCAACTTTGGCCTCTGATACATACTGATGGTTAGTTTCCACTGGCACTGATTGAAAATACATTTCATTTTTATACAAATTATGGACGCCTTTGTATTACTCCAAATGACGGTAATGACAATGGATGACAGGGGACGAGATCTAGACCCAACTATCATTGCTACTGACATTCCATCAGAGCACTCTTCAACACAGAAATAGAGTCAGAAAGTCCTGGCAGGTTCCAGGACTCTGTTGGGTAAAGCCTGGGGGAATCCCATGTCTGACATCTCACAGACTCCATCCTCCAGTGAACATGCTTTCTGTTGCCAAGACTGATCTTTAAAATAGTTTTTTGGATTTTTTTGAAAGATAGAATGTAGTGTCAATGGTTGAGGCCAAAAGGTTTGTGCTGGATTCAGACAAACTGAAAAAGAACTGAGGAACCCAAGGTAGCTGTGACATGCCCTTTATTCAACTCATGGTGGCCAGTGAGCACGTGTGGGATATCCACCTTTATTCAGGGCAGGCGAGGTGGCATAGGGAGTGTCTTCCTCCAGCCCTCCAAATGAGAAATGGCCTTAGGAAGTCCCATGGGCTAAAAGCCTCGGATCCTAATATAGTGGCCAGAACAACAGAGGCTCCGAACAAAACACTAATGACAATTACTTAAGACAACACAGAATCTGCCGGCTTAATCATAATTCTTCAGAATAATTGGGCACCTTGTGGCCTCCAGGTGAGAAAGCCTAATTTAACTCATCTTCCTCACCTAGGGCTGGAGTCCAGTGGTGTAGTCTTGGCTCACTAAAGCCTCAAATGCGTGGGCTCAAGCAATCTCTTGCCTCAGCCTCCCAAGTAGCTGGGACAACAGGTGCATCACCATACCTGGCTAATGTTTATACATTTTTTTATAGAGATGGGGGTCTCACTATGTTGTACAGGCTGGTCTGGAATTCCTGGCCTCAAGTGATTCTCCCTCCTCAGTCTCTCAAAATGCTGGGGTTACAGACATGAGCCACCATGCCTGTCCTAAAACTGTTCTTGAACAAATCTACTAAGCCTTTTAAAATTACCTATAAAAAGAGATAATTTTACAAATTTTAGTTAATAAAAATGGTCTTATTTTCTC
Source organism: Loris lydekkerianus (assembly GCA_963574355.1). Classification (NCBI taxonomy): domain Eukaryota; kingdom Metazoa; phylum Chordata; class Mammalia; order Primates; family Lorisidae; genus Loris; species Loris lydekkerianus. Next base: position 9,637 of record CAUYPK010049876.1, on the reverse strand, counting down.
ATTTTGTGAGTAAAAATCTTACTTAAAATCAAACAGTTGGGGCTTATGGGCTATTTTGATCTTTTTCTTTAGCACAATGTAATCAGTGTTAACTTCTAGGAATGAGCACTTTAGAAAAAGACTATAGAATAAAAATGACTTTTGGCGAGTTTGCTGCAACTGTTAAAGTTACTTAGCATCAGAATCCAGAGGACTTCTTAAACTCGCCCCCTTACAGTCTCTAGGTATTTTTTTTTTCATAAGCTTTTGAAGTATGACCATGTGTCTCATGTTATTGTCCACTATTAAATAAAATAGGTAAGTAGAGAAACGTATAATTGTCTGTTGAATGATATCAGCGAATTAGTTTCACGTCTATAGATGGGAGAAAGGTAGTTTCAAGGGTTGTATAATATTCAAACGTGCACTCAAGAACAAGAACGAAGAAGCCTTAAAAAGTAGGGTGTGGGGCAGCACCTGTGGCTCAAAGGAGTAGGGCGCCAGCCCCATATGCCAGAGTTGGAGGGTTCAAACCCAGCCCCGGCCAGAAACTGCAAAAAAAAAAAAAAAAGTTGGATGCATGCTAAGGAATGTCCTAACCAATGCCCCCAAGTAAAGGGACAGGGTAGAGACCCCAGCTACGAAGACAGATGTGGGAGGAATGGTCAACATGGTAGAGGAAAGCAGGGAGCATTACCTTGGAAGCCAAGAGAAGGAAGTGTTTTTGGAGCGAGGGAATGATTCACTGCATCAGATGCTGCTGTTAGGTTAATCATTGCCCTGACAACAGAAAAACCTGTTCTGATTGAGTGATAAGGGCCAAAATCTTACTTGGGTGAATTCAAGGGGAAAGGAAGAAGAGGAGTTTGACACAGCCAGTTAGATAATCTTTGCAGGTTTTTGCTGAAAGGACAGTAGAATGCTGTGGTGAGAGCTAGAGACGGATGTGAATTCAAAGGTTCTCCCTCCTCCCTCCCCCTTTTAATGGGAGTCCAAGATCGTCTGTGCTAGAGCAGGTTCAGGTGGGGGATGTGTGGAATCCAGTAAAGTTAGAGCAGTTGGCCTCAGATTGGAACTAGAACCACTCACCCATTTTAGGGGAGTAAAGATAGGGTGTAAGGGCAGGCGAGGTGCATGGGGTGTGACGCCTGCAGCCGCTCTTCTGCCCACGTCTATTGATTCGATGAGAGAAGACGCGAGGGCATTGGTGGAGGGTAAGGATGCACAGGGGAATGGAGGTGCTGGGAGTTGGAGGAGAAAGGAGAAGGTAATCTACAAAAGTGAAGTGAGTGGAACTGGAGAAGGGAGTGTTTTGACGCTAGAGGGCAACGCCGGGGAGGAGGGACAGATGCAAGTGGAAGTGGTGACGAGGAGCAGAGGGGTGACACCCCTTTCTTCCAGGCCTGCTGGTGTGTGGGATGTGGGAGAGCACACAGGTGGGCACAGGGAAAACTATAGCTTTAAGAGAAGCTACGTCCCTTTGAGGACCGGAGGCAAAAAGGGGAATTTTCAGAAAAGATGAGGCTGTAGGGGTTTTGCTATTGATCTACTTGGTATCCAAGCCTCTGTTCCCAAGGTCACAGTGGGGGTTTGGTGCTAGGGAGTGGCAGGGTGTTTGCGCCAGTTTAAAGGATTGCAGAACCAGGCTGAGACTCTGGTTTGATCTTCTCAGTCACCAGGGACACAGGCTCAGACCTAATGGTGTGGTTTGAGGGGAGGGAGGTCCTGCTCACAGCACACAGAGCTCCATGTGACCCCTCTTCAGTCCCACCGATGGTGGCCTGCGGCTGTGGAAGGAAGGCGGCTGCTCTCAGTGAGAGCCTAAGGCATCTCTGCGAAGGCGCACGGGGGCCCTGCGGGGGCGCTGTGCAGGCCAGGGGTCCTGGGAGAAGATTGAGCTGTCCTCCCCAAAGTCTCCTGTCTCTCTGAGAATGTCATTCATAGTGCGGTGTGTTCTGTTTTGTTGCTGTTCCCTTCAGTCTGTATTCCTGACGTTCCTTTTTCCTGTTAGTTTTGAACTCTGCTTGTAGGACCCGAGACAAGAATACTCCGTGTGATACAAACATAAAAATTATAAACCAGACTATGCCTGTTACATAGCATATGTTCTAGCCTGCTACCAGGACAACGATACCCTTGAAGTAACTTGGAAAGCCAGGCTGGAATTTGGAATGTTTGAATTTCTGAGGGATGCAGGGGCCTCTCCGTCTGTCCTCTAAGGCCCACATGTTTTCAGAGTCACGTCCTGCACCCAGGCCTGCGTGGGGTCCCACTTTACAGGGTCTCTTTACTTCAACCTCTCCAGATTATACCACCAGTCCCCAGGCTGCTCGGGAAGCAGGTCTGGACGGCAGCCGTCTCCTCCTCTCATCTACTTCCTCTATTTTCAGTTGATGCCCCAGCTCCTTTCGGCTCCGATTTTCTCATTCCAACCCCATAACCCCCCAATGCTGGCTAGTTCTCAGCTTTCATAGGTCTTCTGCATCTGCTTTCCAGCTTCTTTACAATCTCTTCTACAATTTTTTTTTGTGCCACCAGGTTTAAACTTAAAGAATTTTTATCTTTTACTGTCATTTGAGTGAGGTTTTTTTTTGCTTTTTTTTGAGACAGAGTCTTACTTTGTCGCCTTCAGTAGAGTGCCATAACGGTACAGCTCACAGCAACCTCAAACTCTTGGGCTCCAGTGATTCTCTTGCCTTAGCCTCCCACGTAGCTGGGACTACACGCAGCTGTTACAATGCCCTGCTATCTTTAGAGACGGAGTCTCGCTCTTGTTCAGGTTGGTCTTGAACCAGTGAGCTCAGGCAATCCATCCACCTTGGCCTGTCAAAGTGATAGGGTTTATAGGCATGAGCCACCAGGCCTGGCCTGAGTGAGTTTTTGGACTATAGATAAAATAAATATGTTACTTTAACTGGTGTTTTTTTGGGGGGTGGGGCAAACCCTATCCCTGGAGCTGGGATACACATGACCTGGCCTGTTGAATGAGTAGGCTTCAGCCTCGGGCCACAGAGGTTGGATCATTTTGGAGCACTTGATCCAAATCAGTTCAGGGTAGCTCAGTTCAGGCCTTTTGTTGGAAGACTGCAGGGAGGAATTATCTTCTTCACTGTGGTCTCTGAGCTGGCAGGCTGTAAGGCCAAAGCTGGAGGTGACTGCCTTATCCCCATGTAGGCAGATGGCTATGTGAGAATGAAGAAAAGGAAACGAGAGAAAGAGTGCGGGATTAGTTAAGACTGCGGTCGGGTGACGTTGCCTGTTGCCAGAGCTCCTGGGTATAGCAATGCCTGAAAATCTCCCCTTTCTCTTTTTAGTTATATGAGTTTTAAAAGAATATTCTCTTGCTTAGGCTAGTTTTTGTTGAGTATCTGCTACATGAAACTACAGAGGCCATAACCAAAGTAGACTTCATATGAGACTTTGGGATATGGGAGTGTGTGTGTGACAGAGACAAAGAATTCCAAAGAAATCACCAATCATGTTCATTTTCTTAAGTATAAATATAATGGGGACATTATGTTTTTAGAAATAGGTAAAACTGAATTGTTAATGAGAATTTGTAGCTTTTATGAGTGAATAAAACAAGAATGGATATAAGCAGTACCGCTGTTTGATAAACTTCTTTTGGGGGCCTTTGGGGTTGACTTCATCTAAGGCTAACAGCTCACAGGGGGTTTTCAGAGGATAAGAGAAAGTGAACATTACATGATTTCACCAGATGTGGGATAAGGCAATAATTTTAGAACTTAAGTAACTAAAAATTACCTCTGATGTGCTTCTAATGTTTCCATATATGCAAATTAGATTTTATATAATACATCTCATAATATGGCCAACAGTGGGATGAAATTGAACTGTGATTGAAAGCAGAGCCAAAAGAAAGCTGGGACTGGGAAGCACCATTTCCAGTTCCAACAAGAAGAACATTTACACTGCTTATTAAGACGAGGCCATATTTTAAAACAAAATTAGAAGTAGATCAATAGGAAGGAAGTCATTTCAAAAAATGAAAATAAAAAAAGCAAAAACGGAAAGAGATTGAGAGAACAGAATTCTATAGGTGTGTACATGAGTCAATTGTAAGAAAAATTATTTCATAAAATTTAAAAAGTTTCCCACAGCAAAGCATTTAATAGGAAAGGAATTAATGCTAGATTGAGAAACACAACTGATATGAAATACTATCAGAACAAACACCATTTCGTTTAACATGGTTCTGTACTTGAAGTTATATTTTAACCACATTTTCAGTAGCCTTTGGATTGGAAATCAGCTTAGAATCATGATCCAAGAAAACACAAGTGAATATAAAAATGTTTGCGACTTCCTTAATGAGGAGTTAAAACCATATAAACAGAGTTACTCCTCCTAAACACACGAATGTAGGAACTTCCTTGTTGTAGACACAATGCTTAAATATATTCCATATATTTAATAAATTTACTATACTTCATATTTAATATTCTATAGAATTCTATATATTATCTATATATTATCTATTTGATATTTTCTAATAGGTGCGAGGTATAGTCCTTACGTGCGAGGTATAGTCCTTTTCTCTCGCAATCCGTTTTTCACATTAAGAAGTACGTGGAAGCTATTAAAATGAGCATCCATTGAGAAAAGATGAATTGGTGAATTCACTGTGACCTGGTGCTTGAGAAAACAGTTATTAAGAATCTAATTCATCCCATCAAAACAGCACTTGGAGAAACAGATGTGGAGTATCTATTTTAACACATGGTAGCCATGTTTTTGGTCCTCTGGTAGAAATCAATGGTTAAATTTGTGGTTTTAGAGGTTAAAAAATAGTACTGTGATCATAAGCAATTTTAGTGTGGTTTCAGTTTAATGCTGAAACCTCTTATAACTTTTAACCTCTTGGTCCTTTCTCATATTCCATCAGACAGCGCTGCACCTGAGCCACCCAGCTATGCCTCCTACATTATTGATCGTAATGAATTGAGACCTGGTGGGATGTCATTGGTTTACCTCAGTGTTCTGTTACAAGGTAGGCCTGGGGTAACCTGCCAATGTGTTTACTATAGGACTTAAATAATTATCATAGCTCATGTTTCATGAACACCAATGACCAGCCGGGACGTGGTGACTAGAGGATTTGAATCTCTTAACCACTGCTCTGCTCACGTCTAGAGCATCTGTGTGCCAGGAATTGTTCTGATCACCTTCTGTGTTAAAGCTGGTTCTTACCACAATCCTGCTATTGCTGTAGTTTTATAGAAGAGACACAGATGGTTTAGAGCCAGTAAGAATCCCCTTCCATTACCTTTCACTGTCCTCTCTCAAGGAAGTTTCTCATTTTAGCAGCAAGAATAGTCATGGGTCTGATGAGCATCCAGATGGCTTATACCTTAAGGACATTTTAATTCTGTTATTAAGATTATTTTCTCTTTTGGTGTCAATGCAAAGCATTGAGTCAACTTGATGAACTGTTACTAATAAGAAAATCGGATTCCATGGCTTTATTTTCTAGGGTGAATTTCATTTCTACTTCCATTTTTTCTCTTAATGAACAGGATGTCTATAAATCTGAAAACATATATTATCTTTCTATGTGATGTATTAGAATATCAAAAATAATTTATTATTGGTTCCAGATTTATACTGATATTCCCCCCTGCATTTATATCTTGGCTTACTAGCCTAATTGGCAGACGCTCTTGTGGTAAGCAAGAAGGACTTGAAAGGGCATTTTTTTCAGTAGCTATTCAAAAACCTTAAAAATATTTATCTCTTTTACCCAGAAATTCTATATCTGTGGCTCTATTGAAAGAAAATAGAGACTAGTCCTAGCACATTAATCATAGAATTATCTATATAACAAAGTAAATAATCTAAATATCTAATGTGTGACTAACTTGAAATTGGTTAAATTAATTACTGTCTCTATGCCACCCTTTAAATACACACTGTAAAATATTCTTTGATGTAGGAAAATATTCATGACTTCCTAAACTCATTTAGCCAACAAATGTTTATTGCCACAGGTGTATTTTTTTTTTTTATATATATATTTCCTGTATATTGCAAGAATGATATGGGATGTGATATAACACAGTGCAATCAGATAGTTAGTGTTAAAAGATTTTCATGATCTTTCTCAGAAATGATTCATCCTTCCCTAATTTTTTATTCAAATAGTCAGTTGCTAACTATTTAATTGCCAACCCCCCTGATGGTTTTAAAACATGTCCAGAATGTCATCATCGACACTCCCCCCTCGGCATGAGCATGGCTGGGTAATGATGCTGTGGGCTTCCAAGGCTAAGTCATAAAAGGTGATATAGTTTCCTCCTGCCCTTCCCACCTCCTCTCTTCTCTGTATGTCCACAAGCTTTGGGAACCAAAAGTTCCCACAGAGGAAGTCTGGCTCACTTGAAGTTTCCATGCTGCAGACCTCCTGGAAAGAGAGAGCACAGGCTGCCGGGATGCCCAGGGAAGCCCAGGTGTTCCAGCCCCAGCTGTCTGAGTGTCCCAGCTTAGACACCAGGCTCATGAAGTTAGAGAACTTTTAGATAATACCAGCCCCAGGCTTTGAGCTACCCACCCTGGTTTAAAATGAGGCTGTCCCCATCAAGCCCTGCTCACATTGCAGCTTTGTGAGCAAAATCAATGTTGTTGCTGTTTTTGTTGTTTGTCTGTTTTTTGAGACAGAGTCTCATTCTGTTCCCCTGGGTAGAGGGCCATGGCATCATGGCTCATAGCTGTCTCCAATTCTTGGGCTCAAGTGATCCTCTTGCCTCAACCTCTTGAGTAGCTGGGACTACAGCTACCCAGCACAAAGCCCAGCTAGAGACAGGGGTCTCTCTTCAGCCCGGGCTGGTCTAGAACTCCTGAGTTCAAGCGATCCACCTGCCTGGGCCTCCCAGAGTGCTAGGATTATAGGCATGAGCCGTTGTTGCTATTTTTAAAGGCACTCAATTTTGAGGTGGTTTCTTACAAGGCTTATATTAGCCTGGTAAGCCAAGGTAGGTTAAATAACCGGCTGCCAGGAAGGTCACAATCCATAGGTATAATCTCTCTCTCGATCTCTCTCTTTTTCTCTCATTTTATTTCTATCCCTCTATCATGAAAAGGCACTAGAGGTACATAAACATATGTCAGTAGGATCATCTTTGGGTGATAGACTTATTGAGAGCTTTTGGCTATTCCTTTGTGCTTTGCTATGACATATGGATTATCTGCTATTGGTGATACATTTGTTACCTTTATCATTAGAGGAAAAATAAATAAATGAATACCTGACTAAACAAATAGAGAAGAATGAATCACTTCTGAGAAAGGTCGTAAAACCTTTCAACATAATCACCTGTTTACACAGGTGACACCTTATACCCCATCTCATTCTTGAAATAGATCTATTGAAGGAAACAAACACCCCCTGTGACAGCGTGCTAAGGTCTCTGGTTTCATAGAAGCTGCGTCCTTAACTGAGGAAAGGCACCTGGAAGGGAAGAAGAACAACTCCAGATAGCTGCCTCGTAACTTCTATCTACTGGAATGATCCTCAAGCTTATTTTCATCAATGTTAGTTGTGTTAAAAAAAAAATTGCTTTGTCTCCTGGGTTCTAGATATTTATTATCGTGTTCTTTGTCCTTCATATAATGTGTCATAGAAAAGAGATGGCCACAAAGCTCAAAAGGCTGTCTTATTTATGCCAGCATGAGCTGACCCTTATCTACAAAGTGTTCCCCAGTGCACCAGGGCTAGGAGGAGATTGCTGGTATGATAATGATTGGTCTTCTCGACACACATTTCACACACATTTCAGACGTTCCTCGTACATTATAGGAGAAAACAAGACTGAAAATAGCTCTAGCTTCTTGGCTATTTGTGCTGTGATTATGTAGAGTGCTTGGTTAGTGATGGCATTTGCTTTCTGTTTCCACATTAAATAAGGCAGTCGAATATGTCGTGGAAGCTGGTCTTAGCAGAAAATAATTAACATTTTCATCTCCCGGGGAAAAGGTCATGGGTGCAGCAGGCTTAGATTGGGTCTAGAAACCTCAGGCAGTTCTTGTAGGAAGCGGTAAGAGTGTGTTATATATTATTACTTTATATAGGATGAGGGCAAAAGCAGACAGACAAGAATATGAAATTTGTCTTTCCTTTCAGAACCCTGGAATATGTCCATTTTAATAATGTTTGAGGCAATGCTGAGCTAGATTCCCAGTCCAGCTATAAATAGCTTGCACTTCTGTTTGAGTTCAAACTGCAAAAGATCTTTGGGGATCCACTAACTTGGGTATCCACTATCCACCCTCTTGCCATTACAATATTTTTTTTCCCTCCTTTTCATTTCCTTTATATTATAAAAATGTTGTCAATGTGACACCAAATGTTCTGGGGAATGACGACATTCACTTCTGTTTATTTAGTGATTACTATGTGCCAGATACTAATGTGCATATATTAAATCCTTTAATACTCACAATAGCTATGTAAGGTAGAAGCCACTATTATCCCCATTTCACAGATAGGAGACCTAAAACAAACAGATAATTGACTAAGATTGATCAAGTAGGATGTGGAAGAGCCACAGGAATAACAAATATACTATAAAATTTTGAGCACTTATTATGTGGCAGGCTCTGTGATAAATACTTTATGTACATTTATTTTTTATTTTTTATTTTTTTGAGACAAAGTCTCACTATGTCACCCTGGGTAGAATGCCATGGCGTCACAGCTCACAGCAACCTCAAACTCTTGGGCTTACGCGATTCTCTTGCCTCAGCCTCCCAAGTAGCTGAGACTATAGGTACCTGCCACAATGCCCTGGTATTTTTGTTGTTACTGTAGTTGTTGTTGTTTAGCAGATTGGGGCTGGATTCGAACTTGCTAGTTCTGGTGTATGTGGCTGGCACTTTAGCTGCTAAGCTACAGGGCAAGTCTATATTTTTGAAAACTATCCAAATCTTGGAAATAAGACAAAATGATTACTGTGTGTATTTTCATGATGAAGCATTTTCTAACAGGTCTGCCCAATGATTATCTAATTATCTGGGAATGTATCTTTCTTTGTTTCACTTCATGTTCACTATTGATTCAGGTCCAGATTCTATGAAATTCGATGTCAATATATAGCAGATTAACACATTTCAAATAAGTTTCGAATGGTAAGATCAAATCATTTTTGTAAGAAAGATATTCACAAATGTTAAATTTTATTAACTTATAGGATATTAGCCCCCTTGTAAATAATACAGCTATCTTGTTCTAGCACGTTCTTTTATTTTCTATGCGTATCAGTCTATCTCATACTCCTTTGAACCAGCATTGTTATGTAACTAATTTCTTTATAGATAAATAACTATTAGTTGCATGTTCACTATCAGTTCAGATAATATTCACGTCTTTATGATAAAGCCTAGGTGCTTCTTACACTCGATAACTGCTTAAAATTCTGGGTTTTAGTCTTTCATTTTCTGGACAAATCACTGCTCAATTCTGTAGTTGAATGTTCTCATTTAAAAACAGAAGGGTTGGGAGATTGGATTAAAGATGGCGGCTGAGTAACAGCTTCCCTGCAACTGGGCACGGCGAGTCTGGGGAGACAAGACTCCAGACATCTCTGACCGGTGGGATCTGCCTATGATCATCCCTTTGAGGATACAGGGAGCCAGCAAGGGACTT
>CAUYPK010049871.1:0-69234 GCA_963574355.1 Loris lydekkerianus | reverse complement strand
TACATGGATGGAGCTGGAACATATTCTTCTTAGCAAAGTATCTCATGAATGGAAGAAAAAGTATCCAATGTACTCAGCCCTACTATGAAGCTAAATTATAGCTTTCACATGAAGGCTATAACCCAACTATACCACAAGACTATGGGAAAAGGCAAGGAAGGGGAAGGGAGGGGGGAGGTTTTGGTGGAGGCAGGGTAATGGGTGGGGCCACATCTATGGTGCATCTTAGAATGCGTACAGGTGATTGCACTAATGTACACAGCTATGATTTAACAATAAAAAGAATAAAAAAAATAAAAAATAAAAAAAATAATAAATAAAAAAAGTAATCTGGAGATGATTTAAAGTATATGGTAGAATGTAAGTCAGTTATATGCAAATACTATACCTCTTTATATCAGGAACTTGAGTACCACAGGATTTTGGTATTGGGGGTTATTCTGGAGACAATCCCCCATAGATACTAAAGGACAGGGTCTAATTTATTTATGTACCTCCATGACCAAGTCTATGATATAGTAATAATTGCTTAACAAATAAGTTTAATTTGCCTTAAAATTTGTTTTCTTTTCCATGTCTTTGTGAATGTGAATTGTGCTGCTATAGACATTTAAGTGCAGGTAAAAACATATGTACCCCTGATTTTCTGAAATAAAAAATATGAAATAATTGTTTTCTTTTCTAAAAAAACAAAACAAAACAAAACAAAACAAAATGCATACTGCCCCTTTATTGCAATTGTCACTGGAGTTTCCACGTTAATCACTAGGGAAGAGACTATGAATATTTTCCTGCAATTTAAATATCTGTTTTAAATATTAGAATACCATAGCCTTAGGTATTCACTGAAAACAATGAAACCCTTATTAAAACAATAACTAGGAATAAATTAGAAGACCCAGAAAAGGGGTATAGGCTATTTGCTTGAATTTCCTTTTATAGAGAATATTACAGATCCTTTTCTTGACAACAAAATTACATTGAGTCTATTTGTAGAAAACAATATACAAAGGGCAGCTGAGGGTGTACATTCTATTACATCAACATATCAAAAAGACTGACTTCTTATTACTAATGATGCAATTTACTTAGCCTATAGAAAGGCTTTTTCAAACTTAAAAACAAGTATGCTTTTCTAAAAAAAATACAGTTAATAACTATGGATTATCAGGTTTTGAAACATCCAATACACTAGCAAAAGGTTTAATATGAGGAAGATGCACATCTTCATGGATTATGGCTATTTAGACAGTATCCATTGGAGTATTTTGCTGTTTAAGAAGTTTATATTAGCATCTTGTTTATATATTTGTTAGGAGAGAAAATGATATACAGAATTATGATAATAGTCACTACTTACTGAGTTTCTAATAAGTAAATGGAAGAGCAACAAATGTTTCACATATAGAAAGGAGTCCTCTGCTATCCATGGTCTGTCTTTCTCTATTTTCTACACCTAGTTAACCATAATCTGAAAAGAGTTCATGGAAAATTCTAAAAATAAACAATTCATATGATTTAAAGGCACATCATTCTGAGTAGTTTGATGAAATGACCTGTTCTTCCACCATCATGCCCACGAGGTGAGATAACCTTTTGTTCAGGGTATCCATGCGTATACCCTCTGCCCTATACAAGGTAATTGTGTAGGGAAAAACATAATATAGATAGCTTGTAGCATTAGGTATCAAGTGGGGGTCTTGGAATGTATCCCTTGCAGATAATTGGGGAGTACTGTAATCTCATTTAAGATTCACAGAATTACTAGATGATAAATTCCATAAAAACAGAGTCATATCTGTTTATTTGTCAACACTCTTATTAGTCAGCATGGACCGGGGAATAGCTGACACTCAATAAAAATCTTAAACAACTGGATGATCTTTCCTTTGAAGCAGATCCTTCCTGGAAAAGTTTGCTATGACTGAATGTACACATTTTATTCTATCTACCGCAGTTTGGCATAGTTATCTTCATTTGTGCTTACTATACTTTCAGTGAGAAAATGCCTGAGAGATACTTTTACTTTATCTTGTGTAGAAAATGGGAAATTGGATCTTAAGTGTCTAAGAAAGTTGCTAACACAAGCAACTGCATTGAAAAGAAAAGACTGCAAAACTCCCATCCTGATCCACAGAAATGGAAAGCTGGAAAAGATGATCATTAAAACTATCTTAGAAAGCATAGTCGGAATTTGTCAAAAGCTCTTTAGAGATGACGCCATCAGTTATTAAAACTTTATGAAATATTCACTAAAGCTCTAGAAGCCAAATCACAAGGTTCAGATAAGACGTACCAGAACAGTCACCACGCGTAGCACCACTCCACGCATGTTATTCTCCAGTTTCTTGTCCGTCAGTGACCCGTTCAGACCCGTGACGGGATTCCAGCACCCAAGCTGAAAGGTAAAATAGCTTTGGTCACTTTCTTCTTGAGGAACAGTCCAACAGCTCTGTGTAGACCTTGGGAAGACTGTGTAATAGCTCTAGAAATAATTGGTATCAAAAGTGTCCTTCAAAAGTGTCCTGCACAAGTTTTCTTTTTTAATAGCAAATGAAGCAATCAGAAATGCCATGTCCTGCTTTTAAATATCATCATCTAGCATAGGACAGTATCCAACATGTGTTAGGAAGCTCATTGAGGACATTCAACTTAATGAGAATTTAAATATACACCAGTAATTCAGTCTTAGTTGATGCATTACTTGGAAAAATAATAGCGCATATAATTCTAGCGTAAGTCTATTCTAATACATCAATTATGGCACAAGTTAGATATTCTTATGGTTTCTGTGGTTTTAATTTGACCGTATACTGTTTTACTGGGGAAAAAGCTATAATATTTTCAGTGTGGTTCGAAGGGCAAGTGCTTTTATTTGAGGAAAACATCATGTAGATATATGGCTTTGTTGTTTTCAAAGTATTCACAGTACATAAAACAATATAATTTGCCCCCCCCCTTTTTTTTTTTTTTTTTTTTTTTTTTTTGCCAGGGCTATCAATTTGCCTGGAATATTTTGGCAGCAGCCTTCCCCTTAACGTTTTGCAGTGATTCACTGTTCTTTATTCTCCAAAATGCTGGTTTCATTTTACCCTCTCATGTTGTTCTTATCTCTTGTAATACCCAAATCTGAGGGCTACCAGTTTCAACAGTACTGCCTATAAATCTCAATGGATAAAAATTGATGACTCTCAATCAAAAATAAGGAGAAAAGAAAGTGATGACGTGACTTGAATTAGCAGATAACTGCTCAAGGAGTCCAGCTGCAGGATATTGCAGCACAACATCTGCACATCTTGGGCAGAAACGTCATGTTATTAATCCCCTTACTGCCTTCTTGTGCCTCCACATTTGGGAACCTACTCTGCATTTGTACTCTTTAAAAATGTAACAGACCTTTAGTCATCCTCAGAGACTGTCTTGATTAACTGAACAGTTAAAGGGGCAAATAGTTATTTGTGCTGTTTCCTCCTGATGACTGTGATTTATTTCCTTATATTTACATTGTGTCTGTGGCTTCCTAAGTCATCAACACAGTGGCTGGCAAGTCTCCCCCCACAAATAAATGAATTAGGTACTTCCTATTAAAACTCAAATTTTTCTTTGAGCTTCTCAAAATGTTTCTAATTAAGAAAACGAAAAGGTACATAATATATGTTAAAAGAAGGGATGTCACAATATAAATAACAAAGCCAGCTTTTTCCTTTTTAAAATAATTTGGAAAATGCTGCTAATTGTTGGTTTCAACTGTAAAAGCACATTAAATTCATACAATGATATGTCATTCTTAGTTACATAAAGAGTCTAATTAGAACTTAGATCCAATTAACAGATCCAAATGTGTTGAAAGTCTAATTATCAGAGACATTGTCGTCGTCTTGCCAAATTTAAAACTTTGTGAAATTTCTTTGAGCTTTTGTTCTATTCTGAGGTCAACCAAAGTCTATTCTCAATTACATTCCTTGATGTGCATTTTTTCTAATTACTTCTTCAAGAGGATTTTATTTTCCTAGACTTAATAATATTGGTGGAAAATGATACATAACAGTAAGAGAAGTGCTAAGTTTCCAGTGTGCTATCCCTACATTTTTATAAACATATTACTTAATTTTAAGCTTACCAAGTTTAACCTTTAGGGCATAATATGGTTCATGGTAAATATTTATGCTGCCCACTTGTCTGACCGGATGGAGTTGTTTTTTAAATTTTGGTGAAGTTATTGTCAGTTTGCCTAAATAAATGACATTTATTAGTGTCAACTTGATTATAGCTGTTGAGTAGTCAAAATGTTTGCTACTGGATTAGCAACAAAATTTGTTGAGCTATTTATTTTAACTATGCTATGGACAAACATTTTAAAATAAATAATGTTCAATTTATTCTGATTTATAGTCTCATTTAAACATAACTAAATATGGTCAATGGTTTAAAAATTCTAAAGCATTACAGAAATAACAACAAAGCATTTGAAGTAGTAGAAGAGGTAAACATATCTCATCTCAGTGATTATCTACACCATATATGATGTTTCTTTTCAGTTTAAAAAATTTTAATGTTTGGCTAGACTCTCTCATGTATATCACAATAATTTCTCTCCTTTTTCTGATGAAGGTTTTTCAACTTCCTGTATTCTCTTTTTTGTTTTTCTGTCTGACTCAGAAAAACAATGTTTGGTAACAGCATTTGTATAGTTCTTAATAACAGTGGTCTGGATTTTAGGATTGGCAAACTCGTTTTAGTTAATGCGATTTTCCCTTCATATGCACAAATATTTCCTAATTATTAGCTGTGGACACCAAAAACTAGGATGCCGAAAGACTGAATTTTAGGCTACAGTTTATGATACAGATTCTCTGAAAAACTAGAAATAAAATAGATCCTCTTATCACATATCCAAATGTGATATAACACAGACATCATTAAAAAGTTAAAATGATGTCCTATATTGAATATATTTTTGAACATTGCTTAATACTTCCTATGTGTCAGCCATGGTACTGAGCTCTTTATACATCATCTCATTTAAGCCTCAAAGTAACTTTATGCGAAGGTGCTATTACCATTACTATTTTATAGACAAAGAAACTAAGAACTTAATTAAGGTCCCTTAAGAGCTGACACCAGGCATTAAATTAGTTCTTCTAAAAGCCCAGATTCAGAGGCAGTGCCTGTGGCTCAAAGGAGTAGGGCGCCAGCCCCATATGTCAGAGATGGCGGGTTCAAATCCAGCCCTGGCCAAAAAAGGCAAAAAAAAAAAAAAGTCCAGATTCAGTGTTTTTCCTTGTAGCATTTGTTTGTAGCTTATGAATCCTTTTTGTACACATGTTCTATTTAAGGTAGGGACAGAAGATATTTCTATTTTATAGTTAAGGAAATTGAGCCCAGAATTGTTTAAGTGGCTGCCTCAAAATAATAGCTTTAGGATTCACATTCTGGCAACAAAATTTAAAAGGCAGATCATCACCATCACGATTTTGTAACAATTATTATAACATTTATGTAACATTTACACAGTTCATGGTAGGTGCCAAACATCTGAGTCTTTACTTATAGTAACTCACTGAATTCTTAAAACAACCCTTTGAGGAAAGTAACTATTATTATTCCTATTTTATAGAAGGGGAAACTGAGGACAGAGATGTTCTTTTTCTCACACTGTGTTATCTTTTATTCACTTAAACAGTCAAGAAGTCATTGGGTAAAAGAAAGGAGTAGAAAAATGAAACAGAATAGCAGTCAAAAATATTTTCAGAATGCTATACTTTGGCCAACATACTAAAAGCATGAACTACCTTTTTATTTATCCCAAATCCTGATGATACATCTCAAAATGTATGCCAAGAATGAGTAAGGAATTAAACAACAGCAGTGCACAGAGGAAATGTTGAGTGTCTACATCTTTTTGAAGGATTTTTCAAGTTTTAAAAACTCCTCAGTTTCTGTTTATATCTCCTCATCTCCCTGAGGTTCACTTCCAGCTATCCTGTTTGATGGTAATAACTTTCTTCTCCAATAATATGGAGTAAAAGTAAGTGAGGGTCACGTACATTCAAATTGATTTCTATCTGCAATGGGTAGTATTTTCTGCTGCATACAAAGATTGACTGGCATAGTGCTTGATAAAAACTAGAAGAATTTCACTTAGGTTCAAGTGTGAGGTTTATCTAACAACCCCTCTGGTTGAAGTGAAACCCCTTTCATTATTTGCAATCTCATTAATTTTACTTTTCTGGCTATGTGGAGAAGGTCATTTTTGTCTGCTTGTTTTTGGTTTTGTTTTTCTTTTTTTAAGAATGAAGCCAGAGACTAATAAAGAGAATGCACACAAAATCTCCTACTATCTATTCAGCTGAGTGCTTTCTAAATAAAAAACAATAAAAGTGGCCCCTGCAGCACAAGAGATTTACAGAAAGTCACATTGCTAGTAGCAGCAAAAGATTCACTATTTTCTATAGTCTGGCAGTCTAGAGAAAATAAAAGAGGATAAAAACGTAAAGACCAATTCAATTTCCTTTCAATTACAGTATATTGATTTCCTATAGTATTTCCGGTTATTGCCTGAAGTCATTTTAAAACCTTAAAAATGTTTATTGCTTTAATCATTTCCTTCGTTGAAACTTTAGCAATAATAATCTTGTAGCATTCTGTTAAAAATCAATATAATATCTTGTGTTCAACAAACTAGTTGATGCATTTGCATGAAAATGGTAGCATGTTCCTCATGTATGTACACTAATTATCAAGTTTTATATATTTACTCCTTTTTTCTTTCAATATTTCCACATTCCATTGGCTATATGAGATGTTTTTTGACTCTTGGGCTTCTCATCACTATTTTTCAGCCAGTGTTATAATGTCAACAGAGCTGATCTGCTCAACTTCAATTTTACACTCAATAGTCCGTAGGCTTTAATAACAGGAGTCAAGAGAGCTCTTAATTGAAGACCAAATGGAATTATCTGCATTCATGAGCTTGTGCTCATATGGAACAAGCAAATCCTGGTATATACCAAAGCTCCAGTGGCAGGACATGAGATACCCACGGTACCGAGGTCCGCATGTTCTCAATCACTGCTATGTTCATGTTCTCGCTTGCTCAGTCTTTAGACACAAGCAGAGAACAACAAAGGCCTAGGCAAGGCAGCATGAAAGCTAGCCATTTGTTAATGTACGCCATTTATTTGCTAGATATTACTACCCTCATGGGAAAGAAAGTGTAAAAAATACATATGGCAGGTTGATGCAGTTTAACATTTTATAAAGTTAAATTGGAAGATTTTCCTCTTTGACATGTGCAGGAATGCAGTGTTCCAGTAATCCCTCCAACAGTAATTTTCTTTATGGTGTTTCTACCTGTAAAATAGACTTGATTTGTAAGACATGTTCCCTAGAGGATGATTATATATTCCTGAGATTCTATTACAACAGTTTGGTCATTACCATGAAGTAGTAAAGTCATTCTTTAGATTATGTGGAATAGCCTTAGCACTTGAGTTTCCTTCAGGATAAAATGTCCTTGAAAAATCAGGAGAAAAATTATATGGTTCAACCACTTCTATCTTCTTGCTTCACCACTGAAAACAAAAGCTTCTATACTACATAACAAGGTAAACTTGTTAACTGATTCCTACAAATGAAGATATAAACAAGAGAAGAAATGAATATACATATACAATTATATATACATATACAATTATATATTGTATATATGCAGATATATATGTGTATATGTATGGATATATATGAATGGCTGAAATATGTTTCATGCAGTTATAATAACCATTCTGTTATCAAGTGGCATTTCACTAATGCAATGGTATCTCTCATTATTGTAAGTTTTCTTTTCTTTTATAATTTTTTATTGTGTAAAATCACTATTATACTATATTTAGAGTCAATATATCATAGCAGTGAAGATTAGAAACTCTAGAGCAGCAGTTCTCAACCTATGGGTCGTGACCCCTTTGAGGGTCGAACAACCCTTTCACAGGGGTCGCCTAAGACCATCCCGCATATCAGATATTTACATTACAATTCCTAACAGTAGCAAAATTAGAGTTATGAAGTAGCAACAAAAACAATTTTATGATTGGGGGTCGGTCACCACAACATGAGGAACTAACTGTATTAAAGGGTCACGTCATTAGGAAGGTTGAGAACTACTGCCCTAGAGTCAGACTGTTCAGGTTCAAGCACCTGCTCTGACACCTACTGGGTGTGTGGTGTTGAGCCCCAGTTTTCTCAGCTCTCTAATGAGAATAGTAAAAGTGATTTCCTTGTAGGGTTTTGGGATTATTTATTGGTTTACTATACATCAAAAGTTTAGAAGGGTGCATGGCATATAAAGACTGAAGTGTTTTGGTTTTTTTGTCATTATTCCTGTGTAATCAGAATTCTTTTGTTCCTTGTCAGTTTCGTTCTTCAGATGACTTACTAGTTTGAGGGATGAAACAGGCCTCTAAAGGTATAGTTCTCATTTTGGCTCATGTTAAAATCACCTGCAAGGCTTTTAAAACTGCCAACGCCTCAGCCAAACTTTAGAACAATTAAATCAGAAGCCCCAGGGGTGGGATCCAGGCGTCAGTATGTTTTAAGCCTTTCCAGCTGACATCAATTTTCAGCCAAAGCTGAGAACCACTGCCTTAAAACATGCTCTGAAACACAGGGAACGCGATCTCATAGAACAACTGCTTAACCTTATTAAGCGAAGGCATTGTTTATACCAGCTTCTTTTGCAAAAGCTAACTAGGAACATATTCTCAGATAAAAAAGCTATTTTTACTTATTTTAAGTTCATAGGATATGAGCTAATCAAGCCTGTGCCAGAATGATGTCCAGCCTGTCCACGGTTGTTCTCTCAGCCCTTATTAGTATTGGTGCATTGGTACCTGGCAGATCCTGATACATAAATGCATGAACTAAAGCTGCTACTGTCCTCTTTATTCTTCTACCTTTTGGCTTTCCTCTTTAAGCTGAATAAAAACCCCAAATACCCTCAATCTGAAATTGAGTTCTATCATGTTGTGTCTCTGATAATTTTCCTGATTCTTCAGAGAGATTCTCCTCGCTCAAATTCTATTAGCTTTCCATTTCTATCTGATGAGATTTTTTTCTAATATTATTTTAGCATTTATTGATTACGACATGATAAACTTTGATGGATTTTCTTTTCTTCCATTTTATTCTAACCCTGCAAGATTTGAAGGGAATATTCATTTTAAAAATCACATTAAAATTCTGTCTTTCCTATCTCATTAATTAAATAATTAACCAGGTAAGCTCAGGGGCCTCATGTTAATCATCCTGTCACTTACCGTAGTGGGTACAGTTTTTGTACAAGCAAAATAATTATTTTTATAAAACCAACATGGCTAATACAAAGCTTTTCTCTTGCACTTCAGATCTTTATTCCTAAACAATCAAAAATCTCAACCCCAGACATTTCTTTATGTTTTCCTACCACTTCACTGTCTTTGCTTATATAGCTCAAAGCAAGGCTCAAATATCTATAAAGAGTAAGCTTATAATTTGTCATCCACCCAGTTCCACAAGCCAGAAACCAAGGAGTCAGTCTCGTATTCAATCTGCTGCCACCAAATTCTGCCAATTTTATCTTCTGAATAAAAAAAAAAATCTCTTGAATTCATTTAACTCCACATCCTGGACACCATCCTAGCCCAAGTTAACCTCATAGCTTCCCTTCTGTAATCTTTACATCACAAACGTAAACATGAATTTATTTATTATGTCCTTGGCTGTATAATCTTTTTACAGTTTTGAATTGTTCTCAAGGTAAAGGTCAAACTTCTCGTGTGGCTGACTAGGCCTTGTATGATTTGGTTCTATTCATATTCACTATTTCATATCATCCCATGGTCCTGCTTATTCTTTGAACTCCAACCACACAAGTCTTTCTTTCATTTCTTGAGTAGGACATAAAACCTACCTGCCTTAAAAATTTAACCATGGTTTCTAAAGCACCGAGGAATATAAAAACCAGGAAGGGAGCTCTAAAAAATCCCCTCGCCAAAGCCACACCCACTGCCAGTTAAATCAGAATCTCTAGGCATGAGATCTACACATCAGTCTTTCTTAAAAGTTACCAAGATGATTCCAAAGTATAATCAAATTTAAAAACCAATGGATTTGAATATACAGTTTTACTTGATTAGAACATTCTTAGATAACCACTATTCTTCAATGAATTACTAAATTCACTTTTATTCAACTTTTAGATCTCAGTGTAAACACCTCTGGTTTACGCTGAATTTAGTAGTACCTCCTATCCTGACCCCACAGGTTACCTCTTGTCACTTTAATACAGAATCATATTCCTTTACTATAGTAATAGCACAGTTAAAACTTTTAATATGTATTTCATATGATTCATATTTATTGTACCAATTTCTGTAAATTTTCATGGATTCAGAAAAATTTACTATTTTGTTTCCTCTCCCTTTTTATTAAATACATCATTTTTGGCACACAGTGAGACTTTAATTTTTATTGAATACTAAGTGAATTTAGATTTTTGAACAAGAAACAATACATTCTGCAGTGATTGATGATTATTTCTTACATGATGGCTTAAATAAGGATCTTAATAGACAGCCAAGACACTGTGCTTGCTGAGTTTTTTTTTTTTTCCCCCTTTTTAATTTGGATGGTGAATTTCTAATTCTGATTCTTCCTGAGTGCAGAGGTATTGAGTTCTACATCATAAAAATCAAGGAAGGCTTTCCTAAAGTCTTTTTTTTTTTATCAGGGATAATGATATTATCTAACACTGTAGAGGAGAAAATAAATTGTCATATTAGAAATATAACTGAACAATTATATAGTAATAATAACAGCAATAATAATAAGAGTAATAGCTATACCTAGTACTGTTTAGTACCAGGCCCCATTCCAACTCACGTACCTATCTAGAAAGAGCATAGAGTAGAAAGTTATTTTTCCTTCACCAGAATGAAAACCAAAACATGCCAATTTAATATAAACTGTTGAAACTTTGGGGGATAAAACTTTGAGAAGAAAGCCATCTCAAGAATACAGAATCCTCTTGAGGAGGTTAGCTCCTAGCCAGAAAGTGATACATGATTTTGTCCAGTCCTAGGCAATACAAAGGCTCTGCTTGAGAGGCTACCATAGGGGAAAGCTTTTCCCACACCGACATGGTGCACAGTGTGCTGCAATCTTTGAGGGGAATTGCAGTCAGGCACTTAGGACCCCAGGCCAGCCAGGTTTTATATGTATTTTCAGGAGCCTCCATTCAGAGTTTCTTTTCTTTTTTTTTTTTTTTTTTTTTTGGTTGTTGTTTTGTTTTGTTTTGTTTTAAACTGGGAACTTTCGCACAATGCCTTCCCCAAGAACCTCTGCCAAGATTTTCCTGTTGGAGGGAGTGGGTAACCTTAGAGATAAGTCCCTGGTTTTATTCACTGATGTATAGCAAGCATCTAGAATAGTGCCTAGCATATAGTTCACACAATAAATATTTGTCAAATGAATGAATGAATCTTATTTTTTTCAAATGATAAATTAAATCTTAGCAGCATGGAAGAATTTTGTGGCATGCAGATTTTATTTTCTGGTGTGGGACATATCAGTTAATCTCATAAAATGCTGTCTAGTTTTGTGATTATACAAGTGCTGAATATGATTGGATTCATATCAGATGCCTCTCCTGGGATGAACAAGAAAGGGTTTTCATTCAAGTTTTCCAAATCACTTCTACTCTAGGCTGTACAATCAACCACTGCAATCAGTTTATCTGATGCTCACACTGATAGGACACTTTGTCCTTTCCAACTCCTTGTTATCAGATCCCTGTGCATATGTTCAGTGAGTCTGAACTGCATGAGTTTCACTGGCAACTATGAATCATCAGATGATTAACTATGCCTCTAAGCTTTCTTACAAGCTTTGAAGTTAATTTTTAATTCATTGTAGTGTATTGAACAATTGAAACTTCTATAAATCATGAACTCCAAATCAGGCATGTTGAAAATTCTAGAATACTTCAAAAAAGAGTTGTTTTTTTCTTTATAGATTTATGTTTTTTGCTAACTACTCTTTGTATTAATGTTCCTACATTTGTTTCTCCATGTGCATGTCCAATGGCAACTATTAGTTTTAACCATACATATATGATAAGTATGAGAAAGGAGGGATATTTGGAAGAAGAGGTCAGAATATATAGATCACAATAATCTATAAGAGATTTAGCAATAAATAATAATACTCAACACTAATAGAACCACTGTATATAATGTATTTACATTGTTCTCCTATTGCTCAAAATTTATAATTAAGAAGACAGTTAAATAGTAAACATTAACTGTGCTGGTGTTACTAGGGAACCTCATCTTTCACATCCATAGATTTGTGACATTTGTGGAATGACAAAGCAAAGCATGAAATCTTTTTTTATGGCCAAAAATTTCCCCTAGGTAGTATACGATTAATTCCCAGAAGTGTGATATAAATAGTAAGTATTCAGTACTTAAAGAAGAGGGATATTTATAATAAAGGATGAGATTTTATCAAAGAAAATAATTAGAAAAAGCAGAGTATTGTCTGGGAGTCTATCCACAAAATTGCCACAGAATATTTCTTCTATCCATCCTTCTGCAAGATAGGGTATGGTCAAAATATGGGTGCCTTCCCCAAATTCAATGCTAAAATCTAATTATATTAGGAAGTGGCACCTTTTGGGAAACAATTAGGATGTGAGAGTTGTACCCTCATCAATAGAATTCGCGCCCCTATGAATTGAACTGAAGGAGCTGCCTTGCTCTCTGCCACATGAGAACACAGTGTTTTCCCCTTCAGCTATACAGAGGCATAGCAAGAGGCACCATGTAAGAAGTAGAGAATGAGGCTTCACCAGACAGTGAGTCTGCCAATGTCTTGATCCTGAATTTCCTAACCTCCAGATAAATGCATTTCTACTAAATATAAATCACCCAGTCTAAGGTCTTTTGCTATAGCAGCCTGAATGGGTTACAAGGCATCCTACTCTTGCATCTGGGTTAGTTGTGTGACTTGCTTCTCCAATATAGGGAGGCTAACATAAGGATGTGTGATTTATGGTCCTAGGCCTTAAGAGGTATTGCAACTTTTCTTTTCACTTTTTTGGAAGACATCCAATTAAAATATTAATTTAAAAAAGGTTGGGGTAGCACAGGAGAAAACACAGGTAAAGGGTGAGATGTGAGGCGTGTAGCATCTCTAAACCAGAAAACATTCCTCATAGACATAGATCACTAACAAAATACCAAACAAAAAAACAAAACAGAATTAAAACTGGTTTTCATCAAGTTCCAAGGACAGGAACAAAATCAGAAACACAGAGGATTCAGGGAAGGTGGCAAAGTAGAAAGTACCTATTTCCTTATCGAAACAGCAGTCACACTGGCAGTATCTATCTCATGTAACTGTGCTGGAACTCTATGGTTTATGATCGAAGGCTTGACACTTCCAGAGGAAGGCGTGGATGGTAAATAGTGGTTACTGTTGGCTAATTTTACCTCTTAGCAAAGTACCAGCTACCCATTCATCATTGTAGGTCCCATGGCAGGAAGCCATACACATGTTCCAGGAGCAGCTTACATGCAGTTTGCAGGAGACAGCATGGGCAAAAAGGACTCTGTAATACAAATGTTGGGAATTTGGGCCCAGATTGCTGATTGCTCCTTCTGATGATCATGGAGGTACAGAAACAGTCCTTCTTGTCACACCTTCCCTCTTTGTTGCAAGTCCTTACCCCTCTGGCGAAAGTGAGATTCCAGGAGATTTAAACAGCCAATACCTGCTCCTCCTTCATTTTTCTCTTTTCTCCTTTTGAGAGCTTGACATTAAATACTAGGACCTTTAAGACAAGTCACATATACAGGAATTAGAAAGTCCTTATGTATATGCAGGGAAAGGTGCAGGTTCAGAAAAGACTTGAGAAGACCTAAAACTTACATTCATGCCAATCCTTGGCAGGCACAGCAACAGTCTACAAGAATTAAAACAAAAGGAAAATCAAGAAACTCTGATGAAGGGGGAAACTCTGATTTCCAGAGTTATCATATTATTACTAGTTTTCAATAAGAGATACAATACATACAAAGGAAATACAGGAAAATATGGTCCATTCCAAATAAGCCAACAATAAATAAACTAACTGTCACTGAAAAAGAAGTGATGGCAGATCTACTGGGCAACAACTTTAAAATCACTGTAATAACAATTCTCAAAGCACTAAAGGAAAATGTTGAGCAATTCAAGAAAACAATGTATGAACAAAATAGAAATGCCAATAAAGAGACAGAAAATCTAAAAAGAAACCAAAAAGATATTACATCAAAAGTATAGCTGAAATGAAAAATTCACTAGAGAATTTCAAAGGCAGATTTAAGAAGGCATAATAAAGACCTGGAAGTAGTCGATCAGCACTTAGGTACACATATATGAGTAAAACTCAGTGGAGCTCCAGTAGATGGATAAAGAGGGCAGCAAGAGTGGGGTAAATTCACACCTAAGTAGTGCAAGTCACATAGTCTGCATGAAGGACACACTTATAAGTTTGACTTCAAATGTACAAAAATGAATCATGCAACCAAAATGTATGCACCCCTATAATACTCTGAAATTTGAAAAAAAAAAAAAATAAGCAAGTGTGAATATAGGAAAATAGGAATTCTTGAATCTGAGTAATAAAAAGAAAAATGGCTAAAGAGAAGTGAACACAGCATGAGGGACCTCTGGGACAACATCAAGTGGGCTGCATATGTATTATAGACTCCAAAAAAAGAGAGACAGAATAAAAGGCACAGAAAATATTTTAAGAATATATAATAGTCAAACACTTACCAAATTTGATAAAACACATGACTATAAACAACTAAGAAGCTCAAGGAACTCCAAATACAATGAACTCAAAGAGACCCAAACAAAGACACATTATAATCAAACTTCCAAATTTACCAAGGAGAAAGATATCATAAAAAAAAAAAAAAAAACATATTCTATGCTTTATTTGGAAGTGAATAAAAGCCTAAAGAGCCACAGCAATTCTAAGCAAAAGAGTAAAACTAGAGGCATCACATTATTCAACTTCAAATTATACTGCAAGGCTATGATAACCAAAATAGCATTGCACCGGCATAAAATTAGACACATAGATAAATGGAATGGCATATAGAACTCAGGAATAAAACCATATACCTACAACAAACTGATCTTTGTCAAAGGAGACCAAATCATACACTGAGAACACGACATCCTATTCAATAAATGGTGCTGGGAAAGGGGGATAGTCATATGCAGAACAATGAAACTGGATTCCTACCTCTCACCATATACAAAACTAACTGAAGATTGATTAAAGACTTAAATGCAAGACCTAATTCCATAAAAATCCTAGAAGAAAACCTAGGGAAAACTCTTCTGAACATTGGCCTAAGAGTTCATGACTAAGATCTCATAAGCAAATATAAGGAAAAATAAACAAATGGGATTTAATTAAACTAAAAAGCTTCTTCACAAAAAGCCAATAAGCAAAAGAGTAAATAGACAACCTACAAAATGGAAGAAAATATTCACAAACTCTGTATCTGACAAAGTACTAATATGCAGACTCTACAAAGTACTCAAATCTGTAGGAAAAAATATACAATCTCATGAAAAAGTGGACAAGGGCATCAACAGCTGTTTGTCAAATGGAGATATACAAATGGCCAAAAAACATATGAAAAAATGTTCATCATCACTAATGATCAGAGAACTGCAAATTAAAACCACTGCAAGATACCATTTTCAATTAGAATAGCCATTATTAAAAAGTCAAAAAAAATTGGAGTGTATACATTGAAAAGGCAACAGCTGTACGCTAATGGTGGGAATGTAGATTAGTTCAACCTCTATAGAGATTTTCCAAATATCAATATCCCAAAGAACTAAACATATGTGGATCTACCATTCAATCCAGCAATCCCACTACTGGTATCTACCAAAAGAAAGGAATCATTATGTCATAAAGATACCTACAATTATATGTTTATCACAGCTCAGCTCACAATTACAAAGATAGGGAATCAACCTAAGTGCCAATCAACAAATAAGTGCATCAATTCATAATTGCCAAGTCTTGGAAGAAGCCTAAGTGCCCATAGACCCATGAAAGGATCAATAAATTGTGGTATGTGTATACCATGGAATACTATGCAGCATTAAAAAAGATGGAAACTTTACCTCTTTTATGTTTACATGGATGGAACTGGAAAATACTCTTCTTAGTAAAGTGTCTCAGGAATGGAAAAAAAATCCAATGTACTCAGTACTACTATAAAACCAATTTACAATCACTCACACTTTCATATGAGATATGAATCACAACTATAGCCCAGGATGAAGGAGGGAAGGGAAGGAGGATGGATTGATAGAGAGAGGGTTAATGATGAGATCACACCTGTGGAACATATTGCAAGGGTACAAGGCAAATCTATCAAGTATTGAATACAAATGTCTTAACACTGTGATTAAGTAAATGAGGTGAAAGCTATGTTAATTAGTAGGATGTAAACCCTCCAATTTGTACAAATAATCAAGACATTGAATCCCAAAAAGCATAAATGTATTCATGATCTATGTATATATGACTTAATAAAATAAAATAAAAAAAGAAAATTTGATCTGCATATATAATGGAGTACTACTCAGTGATAAGAAAGAATAAAATAATGTCTTTTAAAGCAACTTGGGTAGAACCAGAGGCCATTATCCTAAGTGAAGCAACTCAAGAACAGAAAAATAAATGCTGCATATTCTTACTAAGCTACAGGACAGCTACAGAAGGGCACAAGAAGTAGAATGGACACTAGAATCTCAAAATGGGAAAGGGTGGGAAGGGACAAGAGATGAAAAATTACCCATCAAGTATAATGTACACTATTCAGGTAATAGTACACTAAAAACCCAGACTTCACCACTATACGATATATACTTGTAAAAGAATTCAACTTCTACCCCCTAAATGTATTAAAATGCTAATGAAAGAAAAAAAGAAAAAAGAGGGTGGCACCCGTGGCTCAGTGAGTAGGGTGCCGGGCCCACATGCTGAGGGTGGTGGGTTCAAACCCGGCCCCTGGCCTAATTGCAACAAAAAAATAGCCGGGCATTGTGGCAGGTGCCTGCCCAGCTACTCAGGCAGCTGAGGCTAGAGAATCGCCTAAGCCCAGGAGTTGGAGGTTGCTGTGAACTGTGATGCCACAGCACTCTACTGAGGGCGATAAAGTGAGACTCTGCCTCCAAAAAAATAAAATAAAAAAAGAAAAAAAAAATTCCTTCATCCTAATAATGTAATCCCCAGAATAACCACAAAGAAAATCACAATAGAATGTACACAAAGTCAATGAGATAGAAACAAACATCTTACTACCAAAGTAAACACAAAAGAAGACAGCAATGAAGGAGATAAAAGACAAAAGTGCCCCAAAACATATAGAAAGAAAATACCAAATGACAGAATTAAGTCCCTCCTTATCAGCCTGCCTTAGAAAGGAAAGAAATTCTGAAATATATTATGACAGGAACAAACTCTCAAGACACTATGTTAAGTGAAATACACCAATCACAAAAAGATAAATGCGTCATTTCACTCAAATGAAGTCCTTAGAGTAAAGTCATAGAGACAGAAAGAATATTGTTTGTCATGGGCAGAGGGAGAGTGGAATGCGGAATTATTGTTTATTTGGTATAAAGTTCAGTTTTCCATGATGAAAGGGCTCTGGAAACAGATAAATGGTGAAGAACAAATAAGAATATAAATGTGCTTATTCCCATCGAACTGCACACATTAAAAATTAAGATGGTAAATTTTACATGTATATTTTATCACAATAAAAAATGTTCTTTATAAAAGGTTGGCAGATAGGAGGCTCTGTGGAGATAAAAGGGGTTCTTGTGGAATAGAATTCAGGTATACCAGCCAAAAACCTGCGCCAAGGTCCCAAATGAGTGAGTGACATTATGTTGGTTCCTCTAACTCTAACTGGGCTCCAATAGTCAGCCCCAATAGATCAGAGGTGATGTATCCCCACTAACCCTGCCTAAATATTGGATCCACAGAACCCTTATTAACAAAATAGTTGTCTCAAGCCAATAAGTTTTAGGGTGTTTTGCTATACAGTATGTCATAATTGAAACACGTGGCTTATCAATGGCAAGTGGAAAGTCAATGATAGCCTTTGCCTTCAAAATTGACGGGATACCTAAGACTTCCAGAAGACAGAAGGAAGTAGGACATATATGAACTTACATGAGGTTTAGTCTCTTGTTTCTGCAGTACTTTCCTTTAAATCCAAAAGCTTTTATTTTTTAAATGCAAAATGTTTCCTACCACAATTCAGGTCGTCATTTCCATATGCACTTTCATTGTGGTGGTACCTAATGGAAACACTTTGAAAACCATCTATGCTTTGGAAAATAAAGCAAATTAGATTTTGACTTCTTTCTAGTGGGTGCCATAACAAGTTGCTGCAAACTCACCTCTTTAAACAACAAACATTTGTTCTTTCCCAAATCTAAAATCAAGGTGTCAGCAGGACTCTGCTTTCTCCAAAGCCTCTGGGGGAGAATCTTCCATGGCCCTTTCCAGCTGTTGGTGGTTCTAGGCCTTCCTTGCCTGGTGGCTGCATATCTTCAATTTCTGTCTACATCTCCACTTGGCTGTCTTCTCTTTCTTTTCTGTTTAAATATCCTTCTGCCTTTCTATAATAAGGTCCACCTGGATATCCCTTGATACTCTCATCTCTAAATTCTTCTGCCTTACATCGGCAATGTTTTTTCTCCTTATGTAGTCACATTCACAGGTTCCAGGGATTAGTTCGTGGACATTTTATTGATGGGAGGGAGAGAAGGGCCACTATTCACCTCACTACAGATCAGAATTCATAAATTCTCATTTGAGTGCCAACTTTTTATGAGGTCTCATTAGTTAAAATACAATCTCACTGGGAAAGAATTAGTTTTATGAAAGCCACATCCAAGGGGCATAATTTATTTTTTTGTATCAATCAATTGCCTAAAATTTCCTCAAACTAGAATTGAGAAAGCACTTATCGAACCGATGATGAATTTGTTTGTGAAGCATCTCTCCAATAATTATCTTGTAGCACTTACAGTTTAAAGCATTTTCTTGGATTTTAGTCACTTTATTGCCTGTTTCCCCCAGCAGAATATTTTAAGATCTGCGATGGCTGGAATCATATTTTTATTGCAATACTTCCAGCACTATTATATAGAGAATACAATTAACAAATGGTTTTGATTAAAAGTATTTATTTCTTTTTTTCTCAATATGTTGTCATTGGTTTAATGGATGTACAGTAGGCTTATTATCCCTTAGACATTAGTGACTGATATAATGGGACGCATTTCAAATCCACTTTTCTTATCTGCTAAACAGTAGGAAAACATCTCCCACATTTTTGCTCCAATTTGTTTGGCTTTCTAAAGCTCAATGCAGAAAATGGAAGACATGAGTTATATGTGATTACCTCCAGTCAGATGGAGATCTTAAAATCCAAGTGAGTAAAGTCTCATTTCCCTCAAATATTTTCTTTTTTTCATTCATAGTATTTTAAAAAATTTCAGATTAGTATGAGTGTAGAAATGATTAGGTTCCAGTGTTTGCATTTGTTAGGTGGCCTAACATCATCCAGGAGGGGTGCCCTACACCCTTGCATTTTGCCCCTTAGACGACAGCACACCAAACCCCTTCCCTCCTCCTCTCTCAAATATTTTCAACTGTTACAATCTGTATTTTCACCAATATCTTAATTCAGCTAACATTTTATTTGATTATTAATTTAATTCTTTCATATTTAAAGATATAACTTGTGTTGTTTATAAAAGCAAGTAAAAAGAAAAACTTGATTAAAGAATAAACTTACAATGAAAGTCATTTATGTTACATGTAATCAAACCTTATTATGAAAACCTAATTTTTTCCATAGATTTTCCTATTTTAGTGGCAAATCAATTCCTCCACATAATGTTATAGATTTTTTTTCAAGACATATTTTCTAATTTGGCCAATCAATAACCAGGCATCACTCTTGTCTTGCCAATAATAATTTAGATCACAGGTTACTGAGAATGAAATCATTAATCACTCTGAGACCTCTGTACACAGCAGGAATTATTTGGGAGGTAACAGAGGAAGTCTTGTAATGGGATGTTCTGTCCAACTGAGAAAATGATTTTTAGCTGGGACCTCATTCAAGAGGTTATTCCTCCCAGCAGAAACACACTGTAACCTTTCTCCAAAGTCACAGCAGAACAGAGTAGCAGATGCACAAAGGTTTGAAGCCAAATAAAGACACAGATTCAAAAGAGATACTTGGGCTGTGTCATAAAATTTGGAATAAAAATTTGGAATCAAGAGAGAGCAAACTATTTTCATAGCTAACCTTACTGAGGAGTAGCTTTGGTTCCTTAATAAAAATCCATTTCAATGGCAACATCAGAACCCCATGACAGGTCTTTATAAAGTTTGTGAACCAGATAGTAAAACATATGAGATTTTATCATAATTGTGGTTTAACTTACTTAGTGATTCCTTTTACTAAATGAATAAAATCCAGAGTAAATTAACCTGGGAAAAGACGATTAACTTGTCATAACAATTATGGAAACCTTAGTAAAAAAAACAGATAAGTACCACCCCTTCCAGAATGCAGATTTAACAAGATTGATTTCTCAGGAATACTTGGTCATTATAATAGACACTACATTTTTGTATAATCTGTTAACAGTGGAATATTAGCTGCTTTTCTTTATATGGAAACCATCTTGGATATTAATTGAATTCTAAATTCAATTTTAAAAATTGCTAATTTGGTTAAAGCAAGAAGTATTCTTTGAATTTAAACACATTATTTTCAGAAAATAAAGATATATAAAAAATAGCCAGTCTTAAAATTGTCCAAAGTATGACTTATAAGAAAAGGGCGTTTTAAACAACTGTGCCTACCATTCATGGAGGCTGACTGGGCACTTGGAACTGTACTGAGATTTGCATCAATGTTTCCATCACAAAGCACCGCGAGCTTCCAACTATTAAGCTAAACCTTCTACAATTAGTAAAATTATATAATTTTGACTTAAAATTGAAATTATAAGATATAGATACAAATCCAGATGTAGAGGTAAAATCATTTTATCTTAGATTCTATTGTTTACTCTCCCTCTTCTCAGAATGCTTCCTGAAATGCAAGGTTATTGTAGTAAGCAAAGTAGAAACTCTGGACTTTGACATTCACTTTGATTCTGGTAAACCTGTTTTCTAACCCTGAGGGAAAAGACTCTTGAGACACTTCAAACACCATCTCAGTCCTCAAAAGTGTTATAATATTTCATGCAGCCAAATAACAGCTGGATTGGACATATTTTGAAATTCATTGGGACAAGAGGGTAAAAAATGACAAGTAATATTGTGTGAAATTTAAATTGATTGAGCTGAACACTATCAGAGAAACATCTGGACAGGTCGTCACAGGTGACTAGAATATTGTGCTAATGTGAATGACATCAAAGTTTAATAATCTCACGAGGCAGTTAGTTTGGCGAGCAGAAACACTGTCCTTCCACCAGAGCTGGCTCTGCTAACCTCATCCAGCTCTCCAATGCACACAATTAACCTTACAAGGAAAACCCACGAGGCAACTGGATTGACTCATCAAAGCTCATCATGACCACAGGCAGAACAACTAAAAAGATGTACTGTCATTTAGTGAACATTTACAAAATTTAAAATGCCTATATGAAGCTGTTCCAGTGAGCTCGAGCATTTTGATTACCCTGCTGAAACAATTATCCACTCATCATCAATGAGCTCTTTATTTGTACACTTACTGTTTCTTGCCAGCACCCCTGAAACAAATGCCAGACATTATACTATTTAATATCTATTTGGTATATATATCTGAAAATTTAGGAAGTCCTTTAACACATAATCATATCCCCTAAAATTAATAATGTCTTTATATCAACTATCCAGTCAGTATTAAACTTCCCTTTATTTATTCATTAGGATCCAGGTTTTGTAAGAGGTAATGTGTCTCTTGAACAGTTTATTGATGATTTCTCCATTCATCTATTGCATTTGTTCCTTCAATTTTTGTGCCAAAGAAAAAATTGGTCATTTTTTTCCTGTAGTTTCCCAAGGTCTAGATTGTGTTGAATGAATTCTCTGTGTACCTTAACATGTGGCTCTATCAATTTCATTGTCTGTAAATTGCTCAGTCTAGAGGATTGATCTAATTCAGTTTGATATTTGTCAATAATTTTGTGTTAAACAGACGTCTCCTTTTCTCCTAGTGATATGACTAGCCATTGTTTTTCATGCATTATTTTTGTATTACTCTCATTAGTGTAATAAACTGAATTGTGTTCCCCAAATTCACACGTTGAAGTTCAAATCTCACGATGTTACTGTATTTGAAGATAGGATTTTTATTTTTATATATTTTTATTTTTAATTATTATATTATGGATATATAATACATATATCTTTCTAGAGTCATTGTGATGTTTTGATATAATCATAAAAGGAGAATTATTCAAATCAGGGTAATTGGAATACCCATTCCCCTAGGTACTTATCCAGTTCTTTGTATTAGGAACATTCTAATTCCATTCTTTTAGTTAAAGTATACCCTCAAGTATAGTTTATTAGTCACTTTGTTGTGCTATCCAATATTGTTTATTCTATTCTGATTATATTTTTGTACTCACTAACTGTCCCCATTAACTATTCCTGCCTTTTCCTTACTTCTGCCCCTCCTCTTATCTGCCTCTAGTAATCACCTACGAGATCAATTATTTTTATTGTCTAGTGTGGAGTATGGGCTGCGAGGTGGCAGGGCCGCCCAAAATCCTGGGGAGACGTTCAGGGAGTGCTCCCCTGCCCCAGCTGCTTCTCTTCCTTAATCAGCAAGCACACAGCTTTTCCTCCTTAAATTAAATCTTTACCCCAGGTGTTACCTTGATTAGATACTATGTAAATAAAGCTGTTCCCACAGTTCAGTGCTGGCTGCAGTCTTGGCTGCTCCAGCCCTCCCAATCCCATCTCTTGTGTCTTTCTTTCTCATTCCCCATCATTCCCACTTAGGTTACTTCTCCTTCCTTGTGCTGGTTCATGAAAGTTTAGCTCCTACATATGAATAAGAACACAAGAAATTTGTCTTCCTGTGCATGGCTAATTTCACTTAATATGATGTTCTTCAGTTCTATCCATGTTACTGTGAATGGTGAGACTGCATTCTTTTTGGTGGCTATATAGTATTCCCTTATGTATATACACCACAATTTCTTTATCCATTCATCCTTTGATGAACACTTAGGCTGATTCCAGATGTTGGCTACTGTGCATAGTGCTACAATAAATATGGGATTGCAGGATATATGTAATATACCCAGTTGCTGGGACTGCTGGGTTATATGGTCCTTCTACTTTTGGTGTTTTGAGGAACATCCATAGTGTTCTCCACAGTGGTTACACTGATTTATATTCACACCAACAGTGTACGGGGATTCCCCTTTCACCACACCCTCCCCAGCATTTGTTATTGCTTGTCTTGTATATAAAAACTATTTTAACTAAGGGAAGATGACACCTCTTTGTAGTTTTTTGTGCATCTTCTTGATGACTACTGATGTTGAACACTTTTTTTTTAATATACCTTCTGGCCACTGGTATGTCTTTAAGAAATGTCTGTTAGATCCTCTGCCCATTTTTTAATCAGATTAATTGATTTTTTTTCCTATTGAGTTGTTGGAGCTCCTCATATATTTTATTTATTAATCCATTGTCAGACAGTTGGTTAGCAAATATTTTCTCTCATTCTGTATGTCATCTCTTTGTAGATTATTTCTTTTGCTGTGCAGAAGCTTTTTGTCTTGATGTGATTCCATTTGTCCAATTTTGCTTTGGTTGCCTGTGCTTTGGGTATTTTACTCAAGAAGTTCTTTCTTATACTACCAATGTCCTGAACCATTTCTCCCCAGTGTTTTCTTTTAGTAGTTTAAATTCTTAGATTCAAGCCTTTAATCCATTTTGATTTGATTTTGTATATGTCAAGAGATAAGGAATTAGTTTCATTCTCTTGCATATCTGTATGAAGATAGGATCTTTCAAGAGGTAATTAGTTTTAAGTGAGGTCATATAAGTGGGCCCAGATCCTGTCAGACTCACTGGTATACCTAAAGGAAGAGAAGATTAGGCCATATAGAAGGCCACCAAAAGTGCAAAGAGAGGACAAAAGGGGAAGGTGGCTATTTGCAAGAGAAGGAGAGAGGCCTCAGAAAAAAATCAAATCTTCTGGTGCCTTGACCTTGAATTTACATGCTTCAGAAATGCGAGAAAATAAAGTTCTGTCATTTCAGCTACCTAGGCTATACTATATTGTTATAATACTTCCCATCAACTAATATAATTTATGATGGTAAAATGTTAATTTTTTTGTTTGTTTTTTATTGCCCTCAGTAGAGAGCTATGGCATCACAGCTCACAGCAACCTCCAGCTCTTGGGCTTAAGTGATTCTCTTGCCTCGGCCTCTCAAGTAGCTGGGACTATAGGCACCCACCACAACACCTGGCTATTTTTTTGTTGCAGTTTGTCTGGGGCCATGTTCAAACCCGCCACCCTTGGTATATGGGGCCAGTGCCATAATCACTGAGCCACAGGTGTCGCCCCAAACGTTAATATTTTAATTATATCATTTCTTCTTAATTTATAAGCTGAGATAATTGAATAAAGAAAAATAAATCTTTTCCTCTTTAATTATTTGATTAAAGAAAGTGGGGTAGAGTTTGTTTTCACATAGAAAGTGAATTGATTCATCAGCATCCTCCAAAAAGGAATATAGCACTGTTACTCATGAATTTAACATATCTGATGGTGAAATAGTAAGTTCTCTGGATTCCCTCCCTAAAATCAACCCTGAAGAAACTACTGAGAAAACAGAGATTGCAGATAAACAATATCACTGAGAAAAACTCCCGTGAAGGGGAAGGGTGTCTGAGGTGGTGTACCTGAAGTGTGTGCTCAGCAGCCTAGGGAGAGGGTAGCAAAGAGCAGTGAAAGGAAAAAGCCTTTAAAATTCAGCTCTTCCTCTTCCACCTGTTGCCTTGGAGTGGCATTCCCTCACCCTGCTTATATAAATCTGATGTTGCTCCCCAAAGCACCAATTAATGCATTGGGGTGAGGAAGTTCTAAGAACAGTAAAGAAACAAAAAAGTTCTGCTGGGAAATGAAATTGAAAAAAGCATATACAGGTTGACTGGCTTTAGGCATTTACTTTCCCATCTTTTGCCCCTCTAGACATCTATGGCTAGGGGATTGCAACACAGTGATATCGCTTATCCCAATTGCTGCTCTTTCTTGAGGATTTTAACAATATATTTTTGAGGTAAGGGACAACCACATAGACTATGTGAAATTTTGTGGTATGTGGAGCTCTCTTCCCTGGGGCATACCACTTTTTCTAATCTCAACCAACCAAGAATAACAGAGACTAAATGACTACCTTTTACACCCTACTAGAGTGGTATGGTAACAGATGAATATGAGCCTGCAGGCCAAGATAATTACATTAATGCATCTGAGAATGCAAATAAAAAATCACAGCTTGGATAAGAAATTTTCAATACCATGAAGAGTCAGATTTTACCCTACATGCCAGCTAACAAATTATCTTGCCACATTTTCACGATTGTAGCAGAAGGTGGGCTATTCCTTGGTCAGAGACAATCGCTTCATTTCTCTAGCAATAGTAGTATAAGCATTGTCATTAAC
The DNA here is from genome assembly GCA_963574355.1 of Loris lydekkerianus. Taxonomy (NCBI): domain Eukaryota; kingdom Metazoa; phylum Chordata; class Mammalia; order Primates; family Lorisidae; genus Loris; species Loris lydekkerianus. The sequence goes on along the minus strand of CAUYPK010049871.1, from coordinate 43,387 downwards.
AACTTCCTCAATACCTAGTTTTCTGGCTTGGTGCCAGCACAGTGGTTATGGCGCTAGCCACATACACCGAGGGTGATAGGTTCAAATCTGGCCTGGGCCAACTAAACAACTGCGACCAAAAAAATAGCCAGGCTTTGTGATGGGCGCCTGTAGTCCCAGCTACTTGGGAGTCTGAGGCAAGAGAATCGCTTAAGCCCAAGAGTTTGAGGTTGCTGTGAGCTGTGACGCTATGGCACTCTACCCAGAGCAACATAGTGAGACTCTGTCTCAAAAACAAAAACAAAAAGCCTAGTTTTCAAAGGATGATACAAAGAAGGCCAGGTGATGCCTACACAAGCCAGTGGGTTGCATCACAGAAGACAGCTCCTCATCTCAGGGAAACCAAATATTGTATAATGGGCAATAAGCTTGCCTGCCCTCTGCTTCTGAGGGTGACATTATCTTTATTAAACCAGAAAGTAAACAAATCCACCCATTTCTGTGGAAAATGACATGATTTCTATCTTCCAAGGCTGTTCACTGTACAAACATCCTTGAAAGGAAAGTTTAAAATAAAGGCAGTCAGTACCTCAGATCATCAGAAATATAAGAACATAAGAAGCATTGGAAAATTATTTCCCAACACAAATGCCATTTGAAGATTTAATCAGAAAAACGATTTACCAAGAGCTTAGAAGAGGAGTATTTTAGAAGATAAGGAAATTATTAGCTATACAAAACAGAAATAAAAACTTCACAGAGAGTACAAATACTGGTATAAAACATGGCATTTGTACACAATCCTATTTTTTCTTTACATATCTTGTCATATATACCTTGCCCAGTGTATGAGGTTGGACAATTCAATTTGGGAACTCATCCTACAAAAAGTGTCACATCCCTCATTGCTGAATATCACTATGGTCACCTTGGAAGTACTCTGCTTGGCCGAAAATTGCCAACTGGAGCATGTTGTTGTTTATAGATACTCTTTGCTGCCAAATTTGGATTATTAAATGTCTTCTATGCATTCTTTATCATTGCTGCAAAAAATACATTTTTTGAGTTCTGGGGAGATTTCAAGACATGTTCACATGAGAACACATACTTCTGACTTGTATATTCAATAAATGGTACTTATTAATCCAAACTGATGAGAGAGAAACTAGGAAAATTTATTGGAAAATAAATGTATACAAAGGGCAAAATTAACACATTGTTAATGACAGCTCTTACCCACATATTTTCCTCCTTTTTAATTTTATTTTTCATTCAGTTGTGAAGAAAATGTTATCATAATATTTACAATATGCTTTTATCTTCTAGGAATTTATTCATGACACAAATTTAAACCACCAATTTCTGCTCAGAGTAATCTCTGGGAATAAGGAAGGAGATACGGTGCATCTGGGCAGTGTTATAAGAAAGGTGATTTCAATGACTAAACTCTTACAGGTCAATCAAATTGTATACTGATTTGTTTTTAAAGTTAAACAAGCAAACATGCCAGGTTACTCTTATGTTAATCTGTATTCCTATAGTTAAGAACCAGCCCAATTTCTTACTATACCATTTCCTCAGCTTCTTTACCAACTATTCCCTTGCAGCCGATTGATGACACAAACTGTTATTAAGCCTGAAATGACTAGGACATGTTGAGAGCCTCGTTATTAAGTTTCCTCACACGTGTGGCCCATCATTATCCTGTATCGACTCTGAAATGGTGAGGGGATTTAATCAAAACATGCTACACAGAATGGAACCTGAATCTGAAGAGCTAATATGACATACCATTGCCTTCCTTAGGGACAAAGAAAAGCACATTTTAAAAATGATATCATTTAAAATGAATTTTCTTCATCTACATGACAACATCTGTTGGAGTTATAATGACCTAAGTTGGCAGTGCAATCTACCTGTCGTAAGCATTTAAGTGGAGAGTGACAAATAACAGATGCATGATGAGTTTTAAACCAAGAATTGGCATGGAAACAACAATTTGCCACTTAAGGCAACACATAATAGTATGAAAATACCCTAATAAGCCTTCTGTAGTACAGATAAATCTTTGAAAAATTACCTCTTATTGCAAGCTTTTCCAAATTTGTTTTCTGCAAAACACTTTTATTATTTTTTTAAAAAAACTTGTTACATACTTAAGCAGCAATTCCTAACTGATATGAATTACAGAGAAACAAAAATGACTTTAGTTACCACCTTCCAAATTCTCCCAAGAATGGGATATAGCTAGAACCAGCTGAGAAGCCTGAGAGAGAAGTTAATTACATATGGTGGATTTTTTAGGTATTAAGGCTTAATTCTCTGCATTAGCAAGGATGCTAGGGCTATCACAGCAAAGATTCAGTTACCGAAGAATTCATTCTCTTTACATTAATTCCTATTCCAGGAAAGTAAACAAGATCCATTAATCAAGAAAAAGGAGCACAGAGTATATAAGACATAGCTCCTGTCCATAGTTGATAACATTTTGATAAAGAGATAATAAATGATAATAAGATAATCATTCGGCAAGATCATATAACATATAACTGCACTATAACCTAAAACAACTGATCACTACAACGTAATAGGAAGTGATTAAATTGGTAAATCATGTCACCATTTTCCAGGATAGAAACTAAAGAAAAGAGATTTATTTTCTAGATTATTCTTAAAAAATACACAGAAGAGGTGGTATTTAAATGACTAGAAAAGATGGCAGAAAAATTCTAGTTTGAAGAATAACAGAGACCAAAACATAGGCTAGAGAGTGATAAACGGTACAAATGTGGAGGTAACAAAGGGGTTCAAGGGACAGTAAATGGTTTCTCTGGGGGAAATGACGAGAACTAGATGAAAATAGAAGGCAGGGAATGATTAGAAAAAAACCTCTGACAGCTTCAGAGATGGGTTTAGAACTTGAGATCAGAAAAAGTGGGTCTCAAGGAGAAGGACGACAGGTTGGAGGGTATGAACACTGGTCCTGCACTGTCGACCTTCTCCTTGCAGCCGTCCTTGTGGCTACTGTGCTCTGAGAGGAGGTACCGAGCATCAATACCAGGCTCTGGGAACTAGCGGCCTACACCAAGATCGCCTCCCTAGAGCAGCTGGTTCTAACCCTGCATGGAACAGGCTGTGAATGTGGTCCTGCTGACTCTGCCTCCTCTCCCCCCTCGTCTCCTTGTGCACCCCCAGTGAAGATCTCTGTGCACCTGCTCTTCTGTCCACACACCCAATACGGCCTCCCTGGAAGGTAGGAGGCTTGTGAGCTCCTGGGTACTGTGCTTCCCCATTAGCAGTCCTGCTCCACCTTTGTGCTCAGGGTGACTTGTCTGGATGGGCTTCATCAGGGGGCCTGTCTATGACATGGGCTTATTTCCCCAACAGGCCACAAGCTTTGTGTTCTCTTCCCCTTTGTGTCCTTCAGGCCAATCTTCCAGGTTCCACTTTCCAACCCCCTCCCCTCTGCATTCCCCAGGTGCTAGGCCCCTGGTGCAGTCCATGGTGGGAAACCTGCCATCAGCAGGCAGTGGCTCAGAGTGAGCCAGGTCTGCATGGGGCACTCAGATGTCCTGTGGGCATTAACCCTGGGGACACTTTGCCCTGAGATAGATCAAGGGCTGAGCAAGCTGTCAATGCCAAAGGAGCCACAGTTCGCCCGTCTGCACAGTGCGGAATGTGGAGGGAGAGATGGGTCTGGCCTGTCTCTCCCCCTTGTTCAGTCCTCCAACTTGTGGAAGTGCTGCTGGTCATGAAGGTGATCTCTCAGTATTGGTTAATTAAACTTTATTGCTTGTTATAAAGCAAAAAAAAAAAAAAAGAAAAGAAAAAGAAATAAAGAAAGAAAAAGTGGGTCTTTTAAAGTAGATACTCATGTCCACCACCAAGCTTAACAGAGAACACAGTGGCTCACTGTGGGGTACGGTGCACAGGCGCAACACAGGTCCCACAAAAGGTATTATCTACTTATACATTACATACTTATCCAGTGACTAGCTCTAGAAGAAAGTTATATATATTTTATGCATATTTTCATAATTATCTCATAAAATAGGCAATAGCTAAGGCAACCTTCTCATGATAATAGAACTAATATGTGGCATATACGCTATCGTACTGCATGTGATCTGCTTGGTTCCAGTGTCGTTCAAGCACACATCCACTGTGAACATTAGTTTGGAAGTGGAGTGGAAATGTAATGAAGGGAGAAGACACTAGAGGTGAGAGACCATCTAGGAGTCAAACAAATGGGTCCTCCCAGGAGTGAGAAGGCCTAAAGGAAAGAGAACAAGAAAGAAGAAGCACTTCACGAAAAAACTTAAGTTGTAAAGAATAGTAAGAAAAAGCAGGCTACCATTTCACGGAATGCAAGAGTGGAGACACCAACATGGAAGAAACTGTATTAGTCAGAGGAGTGGCACACAGTGAAGAGGAAATTATCACCATGATTCCCACCATTCCTTGTGAAGAGGAAATTATCATCATAATTCCCACCGTTCCTTATGTATATATGGTTATCTTTTCCTGGAGAGCACGTCTCTGCCTTTCTAAGTTGTCACATTCCATGAGGACTCAATTTATAATTAATTTCCTGGTGTGAAAACTTTGTTTGACATTCCTTGGAAAGACTAGTTTTTCTTGAGCTCATTAACATTTGCTATGTATTTGCTATTTTCATGTTACATTTTCTTATTACCTTAGTTTGCCTCCGTTTCTTTTTACAGTGAGGGCTTTGAAGGCAGGGGCCATCTCCTATATCTACATCAGAATAAGAAGTGTATATGTACTTTCAATTACAAAATAATTATGTAATAATTACATCTATGTCAATACAGAAAAATAGAAAGGAAAGCATCTGTGATATGCAGAGTATTTTCTTTCATCTTTCAAAAATGTATAACCTACTTTTCTTAGTTGGAATTGTAATATTACTTGGCATGTGAATATAATCCTGAAAGATAAGACAAATTTATTCTCTCAGCAGAGTTACTGGTTCAAAGATGGGCAAGTTATCCAAACAAGGCCAATTATAGCCTTCCATTCATTCATTAGATATTTTTTGGAACACTTAAGTAAAAATAATACTCTTTTTGTAGGGATTGTTCAATATGAATAGAGTACATAGAGGCATATTACTTTGTCACCACACGGGTAGAATCTACCTGAGAAGGAGGCCAAAAAAGTAGACTAACAGTCTTGAACAACAGACAAAGATGGACAGCTCTCTGTTGGGATTGCTTGAGCGCCCGAATGCAACAGCTCCTGGTGCCTGCTGGCCTGTGGGGTTTCCCAATTGTATATGATAGCAAGAGTCTTTTTGTTTACAGTTTGCATTGGTTTCAGGGGTCCTCAAACTATGGCCCTCGGGCCACATGAGGCAGTGTGATTTTATTTGTTCCCATTTTGTTTTTTTATTTCAAAATAAGATATGTGCAGTGTGCATTGGCATTTGTTCATAGTTTGCTTTTTTTTTTTAAACTATAGTCCGGCCCTCCAATGGTCTGAGGGACAGTGAACTGGTCCCCTGTTTAAAAAGTTTGAGGACCCCTGGTACTTGAAGCAACCCTAATAGTCTCAACAGACAGGATGGTTTTTGCCATTAATCATGAATCATATATATTTTTTAATTTTTATTTCTGGATTCTTAATTTTTATGAAGTACCCATAATGACACAATAATACTTTCTGAATCAACAATTCAATGATGCTTCTTCTCTTGCCACAGGAGTTATTTGATAATGATTTCTGGTTCTGGGTGTATTTTCCTTAATTCATTAACTATGACTATAAAACAAACATAGGTAAATCATGCCATTCAAATGACATCAAAGACGTCAATTTGAAATAATTTAGTTCATCAGAGATTTCTGAGAAACTGCTGTGTGCTGAGAGCCATGCAAACACCGAGGGACATAAAGTTAGATCAAACCCAGTCCTGCCTTCAACGTGGTCATGGTCTAAAAGATAAATCACACAGGGCAAATAATCAAACATAATAAAATATGATATACAGAGTAATAGAGTCACATACACAGAAGCATGAAGGTAGAGGTAGTGATTAGGAAAAGCCATAGAGAAAATGTCATATTTGACTGAGATTTAATAGCTATATAGAATATTTTAAAGTATTAATAGAAAATAAGAGTATTCCAGTCTTAAAAACCAACGTGAGTAAATGGCATATACGAGTTTTTCAAGAAACCGTGAAGTTATATGTGATTGGAACATCAGGGAAATGTGAGTGTGCTTGTGTGTATGTGTGTGTGTTTAGTATTAAGGCATAGGAGAGGATTGTGAAGTAATAAAGCTTCAGACAAGGACAGAGATTAGCAATTTACAAGAAGCCTGCATGCCCTTAAAAGAAAATTGGTCTTCATTTATGTATCTGAAAGCTAGACAGACTATTAAATAGTGAACGCAAGACAATCTGTATTTTACAAATACACATAACTGCTGCTTGTGTGGAAGGTGAAAATAGTAAGGTCAAAGATTAGGAACAGAACATCAATTAGAAGGCAAAGCCTGGGGATAAATTATTTGGGTTTAACCTAAGGGGATTTCAATGAGGATTAGCAGACAGGGAAGTAATTTAAGGCCCATTTCAGAGACAGAGTCAACTGGGTTCAGTGCCACACTGGGCAGCAGCTTGAAGAGGCTGTGCATGGACAGGAGGACTGTCTGGATCCTAACCTGTAACAAGGGATGAGTTACATCTTCATAATCTCAGTTTCCAAAAGTGGGAAAAAACTTGACTGCGTGATAGATGCTCATGTGTTTGCAAAATATTTACTAAAAAAGAAAGAGATGTCCCTATGTGTATACTAATGTAGTGATAGAAACCCAATTTTAAGCTGCCATTAAGAAAATGTTCTTTCTAGGAATTTGAGCTGGCAGTGAGCTATGAAGATGCCACCGTACTCTAGCCTCAGCAGCTGAGTGAGACCTTGTCTCACCAAGAGAAGGAGGGAGGGAGGGAGAGAGAGTGGCAGAGACAGAGAGAGGAAAATGCTCTTGTAGTACTTGATGGTCTTGGATTCCTTTCAGTGGGTTAAATCACGGTCACCCAGAGATAGCCAATCACAGTTGCTAGAATTTTTAAATGTTACTTTATTTTAAAACAAGGCTCTTTGCAAAGTAATTAAGTTAAGGATCTTAAGATGAGGAGATTATTCTAAAGTCTATGAGTGCACACTAAATCCAATGACAATGTCCTTAAGAGAGTGAGGCAGAGGAAGATTTGACAGACAGAAGAGGAGGCGGTGGCACAGCTGTGGAGTCGAGATTGGGGTGACACGGCCACAAATCACACAAAGCTGAACAGCCACCAGCAGCTGAAATAAGCTAAAAAATGGATTCATCTCTAGAGGCTCCAGAAGGTGGGCAACACTGCTGATTTTTCTTTGAAATAAATTCATTCCTTTATATAATTTTTCTCCTTATACATTATATTTGCTCTAATTCATGGTAATCCTTTGGTTATTCTTTTTCCAACAGGTAATAAAAACACCTTGATTTTTAATTTTTTGGCCTCCAGAACTGTGAAAAAATAAATTTCAGTTGTTTTCAGCCAATCAGTTTGTGGAAATTTGTTCAGGTGGTCACAGAAAAGTAATCACTCTGTTTCAGTCACATGTGGGGTCTCAAAAACAAAAAGAAAAATAGTGCACACAGAGGGCATTTAAAAAATATTTATTGAATGAATAACTTAAACTTTCTCTCTTTTCTTAAAGATGGAATCAACCTCTTCTTCTCAGTTACCAAAATGTTGTCAACTCATTATTAATACTTGCATAAAGAGCAGGAATCTTTCAAATTGTTCAACGCATCTTTTTGAATGCTTGATTTATAGTAAAATTAATTCTATTTCTTTATTATGATGATTTTATTCTAATCTAACTAAGTCATCTAAACTAATTTACCTTATTGTTGAGTAGCTTTCCATAAACATTGAAACACCTATTTTGAAAAAGTTTAATTTAACTATACTTCATCTGGATATACCAATTTTTTTTTTTATTTTTAAAAATAAATTTGTTATCTACAGTCTTACCACATTATTCTCATAGCTAAGAATGTAATTACCACTCTTTGAGTTATTTTCTCCTCTCCTGTTCTGCTCATGAGTTTCAAGAGGTTACTGGTTTCTAGATTTATTTTACATTTCTAATAAGTAATACTTGTGCATTTAATCACATACTACCATCACTTTACCATTTTTAGAGAAAATGTAGCTACTGATTAGAAGGAAATAATGCTCTTTCTTTCCTGACACATTAGTAAACTATGCTTTCTAACTAGTTGTGAGAAATTCAAGTGTGAAGGTCTGTAAGCATAGACACTTCACAGAATTCCCTTTTCTGAGGAAAAGATGGGCTCTAAGTTTTTCTGGTTTTTCTTAGAAATAAAATTCATGTCTTTCTCTAGTTTTTCCATAATCGCTGATGTCTCCTGACCTAATGCAATCATTCTTATGTTAATCTTTTTCTAACAGGTAATAAAAACGTTTGGCAGTAACTCAACCTAAAACACCTATCACATTTAACTACAGAGCTCACTCATTTCATTAGTTCCTTGACATTAATCAGACCTCCTCTGTCTATGTCCTTTTAACCAGTTTATATTTCATTTAAAATTGTTTTTCAAGCCAACTCAAATTAATTTTGCAATCAAAATTTCACATGGCATTGTCTCCAGTACTTTGCTAGAAGTCAAGATGCATTACATTTACTCTGGTCTGTTCATTTACAAAGGCTCTAAAGCTATCAAAAATGCAACCAGCATCATCTGGCACAATTTGCTCTGTATTAATCTATTCGTTCTATTTATATCTCATGGCTGTGCTTTCCTTTCTCAGGTTATTTTAAACCAAGGATTTGGCAGCGTTTTCACAACAATATCCCATTTCTTATTTCAGTCAACAAGATCCATTACATTTAAGAAATCAATTAATCTTTTTTGTTTAAAACATGTTGAAAGAGCTCTGTAAATTAAAAAAAAGTGGTATTAAACTTCAGTCAAAGAGAGAGGCAACTAACCTGAGCGTGGCATGAATTTGTAGGATTAATTTTTAAATTAATTTATCATGTAAGTGATTCAATAAACCTGATATAGCATTTGCCTTCTTTATGAGTTTGTTTGTTTGTTTGTTTGTTTGTTTGTTTTTTTAGAGATAGAGTCTTACTTGATCACCCTCAGTATCTTTATGAGTTTTGATTTTAATTTTTATTCTGGAGTAGAAGGTTTTATTTATTTATTTATTTCTCTTATCCTCTCATGTTTTGCATCTTTACCTTCCTTTCAGACTAAAGTATTATGTGATACTCCTGGACTTCCTTTCAGTGAAGGGGTGAGATTTAATGCTAGCAGTCTCTGACATTCCATCTCCAAATATCTGTTTTTAAAATTCCCACAATGTTTTTATCACATAGGAAACTTTTAAAAAATGCCACTGGTAGCATAACTCAAGTTAGAAAAAGGATACATGATAAATTCTCATAAAATTACTGTTGACTGTTGATAATGGAGATGGATTCAAAGTATAATTTTCGGATATGGGAAGTGTGGGATATGAAATACATATTATAACTGAATGGGAAAAATTTGTCTGGGGAAAGCAGAAACATACTTTGGTTCTCTTTATGTTATATAATATTTTTGAATATGCCTAACACTTGGATATAATGATTATTCTAAGTGTGTATATATATATATATATATATATATATATGAAGAATTTCAGCAACCAGCCATACATATTCTATTTCAAACTAGTACAAGGAAGTTAGGGATATATTTTCAATCTCCCTTTATAATATATTTCCTTTAATTATGCCTAACTTTAGGCTATAAGAGCTTTATGGCCCAGAAAAGCAGGAAGCTACCCTGACTGTATGAGAACTAACATTATTAGCAGCCAGGGACCTGGTCCTGCCCCTGCTCATTGCCTGCCACCTCCTCAGGTTCTCTCTTGTGCCAATATCCAGAGACAATTACTCAAAGCGGGAAGCATGCAAGGTTACAGGAATGCGGGTTAGATTTAATAGTTTTCATTTTATAAGACTTGGTCATTGAGCGATAAGTAGTACAAACAAGGTTGTAAGTGGAATAAATCCTCTGTAAAAATTAGACAAAGTTTAGTAAATCTCAGTCCACCCCCCCCCCCAAAAATCGCTATAAATGGAATGCCTATTAGATGTGGTAAATTTGATTAATTATTAAATATGCCAATTTGATATTCAATGCTAGATCTGAGAAAGAAAAGCTGACCTAACTAAATGAACCATAGGAGAAGCTGAGGATGCTTCACCTTCTTTATCAGTTGTCAAAAATAAAAATTGGGTCTAGACAGTTTATATGAGCAAAAATGAAGAAGCAAATAAGAGTGTTACCCTGAAGTATCAGAGTAGTGCATAGTTAAATAAATATTATGACTGCATTCAATAAAAATGTTGTAATACAATCTGATCAATGTCTCCAAACAATGCAAAGATAGGAGGGAATGAAGAGCAGAAGACAGGCTGATACAAAGATACAAAACATGAGATAACAAGAGGAAGGAAGGCAAAAAGAACAAAGAAAAACTTCTACTTGAAAATAAAAATAAAAATTGGAAGTAGTAAAAGATGTCAGGATTATGGACATCTTTTAAATCAATTTTACAGACATGATAAATCAATTTTACAGACACTGGAGATGCAGAGATAAGCTCGTACAGAAGAAAACAATTAGAAATAAGACCTGTAGAGACACGAAGATTTTTAAAATTTTCTGGAAGAAACTACGTCAATAAAAACAGATGCAATATTTAAAGAAATAATGAAAGAAAAATTTTCTAAGCCAAGAAAATTTATGTATAAAAATGTCTCACTAAGTCATAAGCAAAATTGAATTTTTGAAAAGTCCATTTTTAAGCCTAACCTCATGATGATTTTTAAATTTCCACTTTATACAATTTTTCCTACATGCACACAAGCACAAAAACAGATTATCTAAGAATAAAAGTAGCACTAGTTTTAGATTTAAAAAAATTAGCTTTAGCATTCTTCTTCTTAGCAGCAAACGTCAAATGAAAATGCATATATATGTCTTCAGATTAAGAAAAAAAAAAAAGACCAAGAATTCCAAATTGTATTCATGAGAAAAGAGAATGAGAAAACATTCTCATGTTGCAATGAATACAAACATGTATTTCTTTTCTACTTTTCCTTTAGCAGGAGAATTCTGCTGATATCACTGTGAGATGAATCAAAATCCAGAACTGAAGGATGGAGAATACAAAGTACAAAAGGATAAGAAGTGAAGGTAGAAGCAGTTACATATTCAAAGCTTGGCCTAAAAGCAATGATTTCCTATGTGCTACTATTTTCTTCCAAAAATACAGATTTGGAAGTGAGGAAATAAAGATGAAAAATGCACTTTTCATGCATAAGGAGAGACAGAAGACAATTGTTTTGGTATTGGTTTTTTGTAATTAAGATATATTAATTGAATATATGTGAAATCAACTTAAACACATTCACTAGATAATTTAAAAATAAGATTCACATGTTCTAACTCACATAAGAGATTTAAACAGATACATTGCAAAAAATAAGCCGTAGGCACATATGCAAAAGTAACAACAAAACAAGAATTAGGGAGGAAAAACAAGTATAACATTAACAGAGAAGGTTTCATTTATATGAATTACATTTTCAACCCCTGCTTAGCATGTAGAAAGCTAGCCAGAACATTAATCTCTCCTAATAAGAATTAAAAAACTGGGTAATCAACAAAATCATAACTCTTCTCAACCCCAAAAGAGAGCTGAGATTGGAGAGTGCCATCCTGGCCTGAAGTAAATGGACAGATTGGCTCATCTGATGACAGAGAGGGACATGAGTATTGGAATTAGCTGCAGCAGAGCAAAAAGGGAGCATGAGGTCACCATAAAAGCAGTTAGGAAGATTTTTGCTAATTTTTAAAATAAATTGTCTAACCCAAGTATGGGCTTGCTTAAGAGTATTGAACTTAGTAAGAATACTGTGTGGGCACATTCTAACGAGAGTGGAGAGCTGCTGAAAGCCACAGGCACAAAGGCAGCTGGTCGCCAACTTGAGGCTCTCTTTCACAGGCCTTACCATGTATATATAAGGAAGACCAGGGGCAGAGTGGGAGACCAGGGGAAACGTCTGTCAGTGATGCCAGCCTGAGAAAAGGAGTGGCTTTTGTTGTGCAAAATGGGCAAAAATCTCACTGAGCTCTTTCTTCCCTCCATCCCTCCTGACACAGAAGCCTTACACCACAGCGGGAGGGGTAGTAAACTCTGCTGTGTGAGGGCCTAGGGGAGAACTCACTGAAACTTGAGAAAGGGTAAAGGAAAAAAATATCTAACCAGTCCAGGAGAATATGATTTAATAAAAGAAAAAAAAAAAAAAAAGAAGTTAAAACTCTTCTTAGAGAAAGACTTGCTCAATACCTAAGGCAAAGTATGACTGCCTTGGGGAGGGTGGGCAGGGTCCCTGAGAGTCACCTTTTTAATCCAAGGACACGTTGCCTGCGGAAGACTGAGAACCATCTCCCAACTCTCCACTAGCGGACTAATGAGTGCCCGATAATGAGTAAGAGCTCTCTATCACTGAGGGAAAGGCAACAATATAAATATATACGACACACACGCTCAAATATTGAGGAGTAGGACACATTCTCTCTAGTGACCCCACCCCTAACTAACTTAACATAAGATTTCATTAGAAGGCCTGAGGCCTGTGTTGCATTGGGTGTAAAGAACCTAGCAGAGTAAGAGCATGCCCATTTCCAGATGCCAATACCACTTACCTCAGTCTTGACTGTTCTTATATAACATCTTTCATTTAAACATTAGAAGACACACCGAAAATGAAAGAAAACATCAAGTGCTAGAAAACAAATGAATCACTGAACCAGATGCAACACAATCCAGATGTTGGAAATAAAAGACAGAATATTTAAAATAATCATGATTGATATGATGAAGGCTCTAGTAGAAAAAGTGAACAACTTGCATGACCAGATGAGAAATTTTACCAAAGAGATGGGTTCCATTTGAAAGAAAAATAAATGTAAATCTTATAACAATAATACTGATATACTAACAAAGCTGAAAAATGCCTTTGATGAGATTACTAAATTACCGGTGGCATTGTAAATTTTTCTAGCCCATATACATTTCTGTCTATATCTCAGTGTGTATATTTCCCTTCGTCTACATTTCCTTGTTGCATTTTGTGTTATCTTATAACAATAATACTGATAAAGTAGACTTTACATGGCCGTAAAAAAATCAAGCAAAGAGAGAGAAAAAAATAAAGTTCTTAATTCTTACTAAACCAGTAACATATGAAAAAGGAAGCTATATAGCATATATATGAAAATAGTTGGTAAAACCATCAGTTTGGAGACATATAACTTAGGTTCAAAATTCAACTCTGTTAGCTTTGTGATTTTGAACAACTTACATAAATTCCCTTTGTTTCAGCTTGTCTGCCAGTAAATGGGATAATAGTCATACTTATTTCATAAGGTTCTTATGAGAGTAAATAAATTACTGCACACAAACATGTAGCAATTATGTATGTCCTGCCGTAGGTGTCAATGAATGTTGGCTATTATTACTAAAAAATGGAAAGAAAAAGCCTGTACAGCAATGGTTATGTTGGGGAAAATAGAATTCAAAGGAAAATTATTAACTTTGAGAAAATGATGCAAAATACAATTGATGAAACTTTATATATTAAAAAAGATAGCATGGATATACAAAGTAAAAATCTTAGAAACACAAAATGCAACAAGGAAATGTAGACGAAGGGAAATATACACACTGAGATATAGACAGAAATGTATATGGGCTAGAAAACTTTACAATGCCACCGGTAATTTATAACTGCTAACATAAGCAAAAATTTAAGTATATGAAAATATGATAGCATAATTGAAACACTAGTTATAAAACAAATTGCATATCCCAAAGAGAATATCACATTCTCTTAAGCATCCATGGGATACCAAACAACTAAATGTTCTAAATTTCTGAGCATGTTATAGAACAGACAAATGGAGAATTTATATTATTTGAAAACAATGCAATAGCACTGGAAATTAATTACAGATTTAAATAAGAAACTACTAATAAAAGATGTATATAAGTGTCTTTGCCAAATAAATAATTGATAAAAAGGATATCTCACATATGTAAGAAATAGAAATATTAGCATATAACACAAAACTAAAAATTGATCTTAGTGATTTGATAATGTTATTATTGAGCATAACAAAAGTGAAATAAACAAAGTTTTCTCTTCAAGAAGCCAGAAAGAGTAGCAAAATAATTTTTTGTAGAATAGCAAATGGAATACATAAAAGCAAAAGACAAAATTAAAAAGCCAATAAACCAGAGAAAGAGGAACATAAAAACACTAAAGAAGTTCAAGAACTAGTTCTTTAAAATCTAGAGTTCAATGGACATGTTTCTTATAAGATCTATTAAGACTGAAATGGGTAACAAAAATAAACAAGTTTATAAATGAAATATTATCAGAGCTATAAAGAACTTTTCTCATTAAAAATGTCTATAAAAGGGTTGATAACCAGATCCAGAGAAAACCTAATCAATAAGAAAAAAGCCAAAAAGCCCATTTAAGAGGGTAAGAAACATGAACAAAAACTTTCTCTGAACAAGGCAGATGAATGACTAATAAACACATGAAAAAACGATCATCATCCCTAATTGTCAGAGAAACACAAATCCAAAATCACCCTGAGATATCACCTAACCCCAGTGGAAGTAGCCCACATCACACAAGTCCCAAAGCTACAGAGAACAGAACACTTCACACTGTTGGTGGGACTGCAAACTAATACAGCCTCTTACTAATGGAAAGAAGATAGACAATCCTCTAAGAACTAAAAGTTAACCTTCCATTTGATCCTGCAAACCCATTTTAGGTTAACTACTCAGGAAAAAATAAATCATTTTACAACAAGAACATTTGTACTAGAATGTTAATTGCAGCCCAATTCACAGTCTTCAAGAGATAGAATTAATCCAAGTACCCATCAACTCATGATGTAGCACACTGTGGTATATCTATATCCTGGAACACTACTCAGCCATAAAAAAGATGGGGACTTTACATCTTTTGTATTTATCTGGAGTTGAAGGACATTCTTCTTAATAAAGTATCACAAAAATCGAAAGTAAGTATCTAATGTATGTAGTACTAATATAAAACCAGATAAACATCTATACCCCCTATGAAAGAAAACACAATTAAATTCAAGTGGAGGAAAGGAGAGGAGGGAAAAAAGAGAGGAGGGAGGAAGATTGCTAAGCTTTCACTTAACAGGCACAAGGTCAGGGTCTGCAGCACACCCTCTGGGTGAAGGGCTCAACCACAACTTTAACTTTACCTAACAATCGCAAACAATTTAATCATCCGTACTCTGATATTAACGTAAAATAAAAAAAGAAATGTTTAGAAATAATGTTCTGCTAATAAATTTAAAATTTTTCATGAATGGTTCTACTTTTAAAGAAGATTTACCTAGTTAAGACTTTTGTAGGAAGACTTGCAAACTTAACTTGAGACAGATAATTCTTCTATCATTTAAAGATTGCAGAGAACAGGAGAGAAGTAATCTTTCCAATGGCAGTTTGATTGTAAAACTGGCCCATTCTTTTATACCTCTCTGCATTATGCTCTTCTGTTGGACCTCCCATGCTGACTTTGGGCTTGGCCATGCTGTTTAACAATGGGAATACTAGCAAACAATGCAGGAAAAAGCTTTAAAAGCCACATACATGATCCAAATTTCTCTCTTGAACCCCTGAAACCACCATGAGCACATGCCTAAACTAGACCATTGGTAGGGTGTGAGAGATACATGAAAGAAAAGATGAGCAGCTGAGAGTATCCCAGATCAGCTTCCTGTCGGAGTACCTGCCAGCTGACCACAGATAATGGGCAAGCCCAGCCAAGATAGGCCAAACCTGACCCAGATCAGCAAAGCCCACTAATCGACCACAGACTAATGAGGAATCATAAATGGTGGTTGTTTTAAATTACTAATGTAGGGATGATCTCTAACACAAGATTATCATGGTAATAGCTAACTAACATTCTTCCTAATATTTAAATACAGCCAACATAAACCAGATATCAAACTCTGACAAACAGCAAAAACAGAAAGTTATCTCCCTTAGGTAAGATGACCATATTAACAGTATAATAGTAGCACATCAAATTCAATGTTGCTTTCTAAAATAATATAGTACCTAAATCTTATTTATTTCAGATATGATTCATAATCAGATCAAAGGGGGGGAAATTTATCTGAGTAGATAGTGAAGGAGAATTTGATATAATGCAATCTAACTTTTTCTTACCATTTCAATATAAAATTGCAGTATAATTTCTTAATTTACTAAAAAGTAACAATTTAAAATAAATATTATTATATACTAAAGTAATTCTCATTAAAATCACCAACAAGAGACTCTATTTTGCTACTTTTATTTTTAAAGCAATAACTAATAATTTTTAGTTAGGAAAATGTTAAAAATATTTAAAATGGAAATTAAAGTTATCATTTCTTATCGAGATTGCCTAGAATACTGATAACTTGTTTTCAAATTAGAGGAGCAAATATTTTGCATATGTCATTATTATCTATAACTGATTTAAACATTTGATCCAAGTCCAGTGAAAATATCTTAAACAATTTTTCTGTAAACATCATTAAATAATTCTAAAACTCTTCCAGAATAAAAAGAATAAGATTGAATTACCCTACCAATGTTTTAATTGTAATATATCATTATCAATATAGATCAGTAAAACAAAAAGAAAACACAAACACAAAAATGAAATTTTTATTATATAAAAGGTGGGAAGGAAAGGATTATTCAGTAAATGATATTTGAACAACTAAGTTTTCACAAGTAAAGTTAGATTCATACTTTATACCACTATCAAAAGTAATCAAGTATTTTATTCATTTAAACAAAATCATTTAAATATAAAACTATATTGCTACAGAATAATAAAATTTATATTTATATATACTTAGAAACCAAAAGAAAAACTTTTCTAAATATGACAGCTGAGACAGGTTACAGTAGCTCATGCTAATCTCAGCATGTTGGTACCACAGCTGGGAAATACGTGTATATGAGAACATGTCTCTCCAAAGAATTAAATACATAACCTGGTGTTGTGGAGCTCACCTGTAGTACCAGCTACAAGCTGAGGTTAGAGGATCACTTGAGCCCAGGAGTTGGAGGCTGCAGTAAGCTCTGATTAGGCCATTGCACTCCAGCCTGGGTGACAGAGACAGCCTCATCTTCACAAATAAATAAATAAATATAAATATATATTACAGCCAGGGCCAAAACTATAAAAAGGAAGATTAATAGGCTAACATAAAAAATTCAAAAGCATCCCAATAATACAACATACGAAGAATGTAAAAGTAAATGAAAAATTGGGAATGGCTTCAACATATATGGCACACATAAGTTTTTTAATGTATAAAGGTACCCCTTAAATTGATAAGAAAAATATGCATAAATAATCAAACACATAATTAACCAAGGCAAAATACTAAGTGGCATCAGTAATCAAATAAATGTACATTGAGATTGAGCCAATATTAGTATGTCTTCTTCAACCTATTAGACTGGTAAAAATTAAACATTGTAATAACAGTATAATATGAGGTGAAAAAAGAGACATTTTCATTGTTTGCTAGGGAGTGAATAAATTGTTATAATCTACATAAGGGAAAATTGTTACTTGATATCATAAATCTTCAAACTTTATCATTTGATCACAAATTTCCTGGTAGAAGAACATATCTTATAAAAAATTGATAACTGGCCATATAAGAATATCGATTTTCAAAATTATTTTTTTAATGAAAAAATTATAATTAGCCATAATACCTTAGAATCCGAGTCAAATAAAATATGGTATATCCTTATAATGAAATTAAAAAAGATATATAATGCACACACATATTAATGGGCATATAGTGTTAACGAAATACTGATAAAAGTGGAAAAAAAAAGTAATTGAAAAGCAATATGAACCTTTGACCACACGGCTCAAAAATATGAACACAGGCAAATCAGAAAGAATAGACATCAAAGTTTTAGAAGTGGCATATCAAAGATTTTTCTTTTTTGCACTATTTTTTCCAATTACACGTTATTTTATAATAAAATGCAATTATAGATAATACGTACATAATTAAAATGAATATACAACATATGAAAATATGAGAGGCAGCCAAAGATTTTACAACTGTTAAATTCATTTCCTTAAATGCCTTCGTGATTAGGAGAGTAACAATAAAAATAAATGAACTAAGCATTCAATTCAAAAACTTAGAAAAAAAAATCATAAAAGCAATTTCCCTAAAAGAAGCAAATGATAAAAAAAGTAGAGACCAATAAATTAGCGGTTCTTAAAGTAGAATTAATAATTAAAACCAAATTTATCCTTTGAGGAAAAAAATGCACATAAAAAACTAAGTCAAATCAATAAGAATAGAAAGAATTAAAATCAGTTATCCTAAAATGAAGCTGCAGGAGTGGGCCAGGGCTCTTATTTTTAAATACTTTATGAATCATATTAAAGATTTTAAATTTGATAAGATGGCAGAGGGAAAAGTTTGAAATTTGGGTTGGCAAGAAGTGTCACAGCACTCTTTCCATAGGAAGTACTCAAGGAATTAATGAACAATGATAACACAAGTGAATTTCCTTGGCCAAGGAATTGTGAGTTAAAGTGAAATGTGTCACTTTCAGGATCACAATGTCTTTGCTGGTGAGAGGGCCTGCACAACTCTGTCTTTTGTAAACTGTCGAAATTACAAGGAATTTCGAGACAGTGGCTGTTCTTTCCGTTTATAGACTAAAGAAGGGCAAATTCCTTTAGCTTTCCTGATTGAGGTGGAATTTATTTTTCCACTCCATGATCATGGCATTGCTGCTAAACTAAGAAAACTCAGCAGAGTGCCAATGTCAGGTATAGTTTGAAAGTGGATTGGCATCTTTCACTTCCTCCTTCTTGTAACACTGGCTCTTGGGACATGAAAGGAATGAATTCTGCTGTGAGAAACCCAAGCCACATAAACAGACTCCACCAAGGCTGTCCAACTGACAGAACCATTGGAGCTCCCAGCCAATATTCAGCATATTGGACAATCCAGTCCAGCCAAGATCCCAGAAGAAAGACTGAAGCTGCAGCAGACATCCTGTGAAGGAGCAGACCCAGCCACACACAGATCCATGAGACTGTAGTGGCACTGTTCTGTCAAGCCACCAAGTGTTGGGATGGTTTGTTACATAGTAATAAATAATGGAAACAGTCTGCATCCAAAAACAAGAGTAAGGATCAGATGTAGTAGAGGCTGTTCTCCCAAGACTATCTCACAAAGCATGGGCAAGAATAAAATTTTGGTTATGCTTAATCCATTGAGGTTTTCACATGTTGGTTACAGTAGAATAACATAGTCTATCTGGATTAATAAATATATGATTTGCTACAAGAAATACAGGACAGCCATAAAGTTTGGGTGCAATTTAAAATAGGCAACTATTTTCAAATTTAAAAATCACTTATCTTTACATGAAGCTGCAGAAGTGGGCCAGAGCTCTTGTTTTTAAATACTTCATGAATCATATTAAATATTTTAAGTTTGATAAGATGGCAGAGGGAAAAATTTTTTTAATTTAAAATAGTTGTCTATTTTAAATTGCACACGAATTTTATGGCCAAACTGTATATAGTTTTTGAAAATTAAAAAGTAAACTCCATTTTATGTACCTTGAGGTAACCAAGCAAAGATGCCCAGTAGGGATTCGAGTCTTAAGCAGAGGAAGAGTCCAGTGGTGCATTACAGATCTTTATAGAAGATATGTATAGAGAGATAAGCACTCCCCACAGGATAGTAAATAATCTGAACTCTATACCCATTTGAGTGTTTGGAAGTCTGAACATTTAAGCTATCAATCACTGGATCTGTCTAAGATGATGATAGAGAGATTGGTAATGTATAATCTTTGTCCTTAGGGGATGCTTAGCCTTCTCTAATCTATACTTAATGCAATCTTTTTCCTCAAAAAAAAAAATGAGAGAAAGAAAAAACATTTTTCCCTTCTTAATGATGTTTCATCTTACAATCAATACTGTCTGCACCCTGATGATTCTGTTGTTTCCAACTTCCATATCATAATCTGTATGCCTCAATAATTAGTCAGTTTAATGTCTACATTGCATAGGATTCTTTAACTGATTGCTGCAAATAAGATTAAGCACAAATTATAAACAATGAGTAGGACTCCTTGGTCAACATGAGTTCAACAGGAGCAATTTGTGCCTAATGACCTCATTTAAAAGGCTTAGTGTGACTGGACAGGTAGAGGCTGGGACTGAAGATGTCCTTTTTGTGTATTTAATGTCTATCTTCTGATTTTGATAACTATGGGAAGATAATTAACCTTCTTGCTTTAAAAAGGAAATATATAAGATAATAATTTCAAAGTACTTCCTATAGTGTCTGGTTTGCATATGTGTATTCATATACACACGTACATTTTCAATAACATGAATAAACCAATACAACAATGTCAATTTCTCGGGTACAATGAAAGCTGACAGGTATGTACTCTTATTCTGTCACTCATTTTATTTCTATAGTCTAGATTATCTCCTTTCCTGTCTATGGATTTTTTTATTTTTTTATTTTTAGAGAGTCTCACTTTGTCACCCTCGGTAGAGCGCTATGGTGTCACAGCTCATAGCGACCTCCAGCTCTTGGGCTTAGCCGATTCTCTTGCCTCAGCCTCCCGAGTAGCTGGGACTACAGGTGGCTGCCACACGGGGGACTATGTTTTTTTTGTTGTTGTTGTTGCAGTTTGTCCGGGGCTGGGTTTGAACCCGCCACTCTCAGTATATGGGGCCTGCACCCTACTTGCTGAGCCACAGGCACCACCCTCCTTTCCTGTCTAAAGAGGACAGCCAGATAGAGGAGAGAGGAGGCTACTGCCTTCCCTTGGTCGTCTGTTAGTATGTCACCCTCAGCCCCCGGCAGCAGACCTCCCTCTTTTTGTTATTCTTCTTGATTTCAGCATGATTTGTAAAAGAACTTTGGAATCTTTCTCAGTTCCACTCCCATTTTAACCTCACTGACAACGTTTCTTCGTTGTCCATATTATTCTTCCACTATCGTTCTAACTTATACGCGACTTACATTGTCGCATTTATCTCCAGCTCCTTGGACAGCTGCACTGATCTTTTTTGATATCCCCAACTCTTTCTGCTTTATCAGCACCTGTGATTGCACCGTGCATCTCTGACAGTCTTCTTTTCCTTTGGTGATGTCTTCCTTTTATTAATATCTGAACTCTTCATCATGCTTTCTCTAAGCTTTCTGAAATGTGGATTTTTTTAACATCCAGCTGTTTCCAATTCTTCGTACTGATTCTTTTCTTGCCTCGCTCTGATGGCAGGACGATAAAATTAATTTTTTTAGAGGTCCCAGTATTTTACCCTGTTTAATACATTCCCGTCTGTGGGTAGGAGTTAGATCTAGTGACAGCTCATCTTTTAGAGTTTAGAATTGATCAAAATATCTAGTTTACACAGAATATTCTCATGAATGAACAACGTCCCCAGTCACTAATACGTCTTACCTTAAACCAGTTCTACCAGAAGAATATTTGAGTCTTGTGTTCAGCTTTAGCTGGATCTCTAAAGTCCATCCTACCATGGACCACTCCTGTTCTGCTCCCCTATGACTCTCACACAGATATTATCATGTTTTCTTGATTTCCACATGTAGCTCTTCATATCTCTGCATCTATCTATCTATCTATCTACCTACCTACCTACCTACCTACCTACCTACCTACCTATCTTTTGGTCTGCTTCTGTAGATAACAGTACATCCTTCTTATGCACATTCAAATTCTGGTACAGTGATGAAGATCAAATCTTAAGCAAGCAGGACTGGAATTAGTGTAGCTAGTCGAGCTCTAAGCCAAGCATCTCTACTGTATTCCATCTGTGCTGAAAATATTTTAAACAACAGCAATAATCACCACAACAGAAATGACCATGCTTTCAGGAATACATTTATTTTGCTTTATTTTTCTCATCCTAACATAGGGGAGGCATTCTGCTGTCCATAGATAAAATATCTCTAGAATGAAATTGAATGCATCAGGCCATAAAACTATTGTCATTTCTTTTTAAGATCGTTCAACAGGCAGTGGGGTGTAGGGCTCTGGAACAAGACTGCCTGGTTTATATCCCAGGAGTGCAACTTGCTAGTTGTGTGACTCTAGGCAAATTTAACTTGTCTCTGACTAAGATTACTTATACATATAGTAAGGACAAATAGACTCATGCTTTTAGCATTGCCATGAAGTTTAAATTAGTCAATCTATACAAAATGCTAGAGCATGCCTGGTATATGATGAGGGCTGTCATTACCATCTGACAAGCCTGCCTGTCTGGAATGGTAGCCTCGGGCAGAAGAATGACCGTGAACTTCAAAGATAGGGATTCAGTCCTTCCCAATTTTGCTACTCGTTAGTTATATGACTTTCGGTGGTTTTATATCTGCCTTTCTGTTTTCTTTTCTGTAAAATGATTAAGAGGGTATCTATATTCACAAGATTGATGTGAGAAGTAAGTGAGGCACAGAGGATGGGTTTAAGCCTGGGGAATCTGATAAATGCTCCTCCATGGGGAGCTGTCTATGTTGTTAAGACTCTCCTTGCCTTCAAGAAACTTATATCATGTTTGCGAGACAGCCACTGGGTCATGACTAAAATCTTCTTCCTCTGGGGTGGCAACTGTGGCTCAAAGGAGTAGGGCGTGGGCCCCATATACCGGAGGTGGCGGGTTCAAACCCAGCCCCAGTCAAAAGCTGTAAAATCTTCTTCTGAAATTAGATCAATGTAGGTTGAAATTTTGGCTCCAATCCTTACTGGCTGTGTGAATGTAGGGCAGTTACTTAAACTTTCAGAGGTCCCTATTCTTCATCTATAAAGTACATATGCACATAATACAATTGTAAGAATTAAATGAAATAATGTAAGTATGGAGCTTAGCCAAATGCAGCCTAGCGCAATTCATAGAGCATCAAAGTTGCTCTCCCTATTATCATCAACTTGACTACATTGTCATGAACCAAATATTGGACTCTAATTTGATGATTTGCCTACAACAAAAATGCACATAATAACGGACACAAAATTTCTGCTTGATAGTAGTAGCGTTTCTAATTGTAAATGAATAATTCAGAATTGTATTGTACCTCTCAGCCTCCTGTGAATGTCAATAGTCTCAACCAGTCTCAAAAGGTTGATCTACTTTGTTTTATGATAAGGTTCAATCACAAGACCTGAAAAACTATGAATCAGGTTCTGGAATTTAGTGGCAACTGCCTGCATGCTGTTACTTTGTGACGCCATGGTTCATGGAGAAATAGATTTCCTAAAAAAAACTCTTTCCTAACTAAATAACTATTATCAGTAAGAAGATACAATAAACTACATGTAGTTATTAAAATGAATGCATTTCCTACATTTTTAAAAGGTGATAGGAATTTTTAAGGTTACAATTTTTTCAATAATGACTGGGATTCTCTCTCTGATTCTGCTAATTACTAGACCTGATACTCTACACTTAGCTTCCTTGTCTTCAAAAAAGGCTTATTAGACTCTCAATCATAGGGCTGTTGTGAAAAAGAAATACGGCATGTAATTACAACTACTATGTTTGTGTTACTTTACAGATGCTCTGAGAATATTTATTCCCAGTCTATTTTTTTAATCCTTCCCTGCCTTATACTTTCTACTTTGTGAAGCTTTTGCTGATTACCCTTCCAATGTTCATGAAGTTTAATTGCAATGTGCATCTCATCCGCTGACTGTAATTCACCGACTTGGCACTTGGTGATGTTGCCAAGTCTTCACATTCTCTTCCTCATATTCTCTAATGATCTATGACAGTGTTACGGAAGGTCATTACCAACAGAAGAAACTCCATGTGTAGTGGAAGCTTCTGAGAACTGAAAGTTCTAGAGCAGCGGTTCTCCACCTAGGGGTCGTGACTTCTTTGGGGGTCGAATAAGCCTTTCACAGAGGTCGCCTAAATACATCCTGCATATCAGACATTTACCTTATGATTCATAATAGTAGCAAAATTACAGTTATGAAGTAGCAATGAAAATAATTTCATGGTTGGGGGTCACCACACATGAGGAACTGTATTAAAGAGTCGTGGCATTAGGAAGGTTGAGACCCAATGTTCTAGAGTGTGGTTCTGCTGAGGAGCAGCTAAACATGCTTGGGGAGAACGAAGGAAGGCTGCAGAGGGAACACTAAGATCTGTTCCCCAGCTACAGGCAGCAGGTAGACAGTTGGGCATTGTACAGGGCAATGATAGACATTCCCTGGAAGCCTTAAGTGTTTGCCCATCTTTCAGCGTGCTTGCTATTCATGCCAGTCTTTAGGTAATTTACTAAAATACCCTGGATTTTCCTTTAAACAAAATGGTTCTACTTTCCTTTGCACAAGATGTAAAATGTTCTCAGCACCATGTGTGGGTCATACAACCACCATTACCTAGTCCTCTACAAGTCACCACAAATCACACCAGATTACGAAAATCTCCCCTTTCTACATCTTTTTCTAAAGAAGCAGAACCATTTTATACTCCTCTTCTACATAATTTTCTTATATTAAATAATTTCATCGCAATTAATGTATAACATTTGCCTGCTTATTTGAGTTTTTAAGATGTAGGGGGGACATTTTTAGGGTTGTGCTTTGCACTAGAATTTTTGTTTCCTATTTTAAATCCCAAGTACTGAGGTAGAAACAACCCTGGTACAGAACACTGAGAATTGGGTACCCATTCTAATCTGTGAGTTTGTGTTTGGGTGACCTTTGGCAAAGACATCAACTATCTTTAAGTTCTAATTTTCTTTTTCGTAAAATGAAAGAGTACAATTAGGAAATCATTTAAGACTCTTTCATCTTTAAAATTCTATTTTGATAGTATGAATATGCTAGTAGAATATTCTACTTTGCTAAATTTAGTGAGGCTGGAAGGAGCTGTATTATAGAACAAATTACTCTCAGAATGCTCTCTTTGAGAATAAATTTTTATGAATGGGAAAGGGATGAAAAGATATAAAAATATTTAGAAATACAACAAATGACTAATCATTTCACCCAAGCATTAACCTGAGTGGCAAAAGAAAAAAAATGCATTTGACCTCTTGAAATTATTGAGGTAAAAATAGAGGTTTAGAGAGTCCATTTTATAGAAAGACTCAAGTTACGGAGTGTTTAGCAAACTACACACGAGACTTCAATTTCTGCTGTGTTGGTGATAAGACTTTTCATTTTCATGTGCAAGTGAAGACTTGTATACGTGAATGTGTAATTTGTGACATCTTCATACAATTTTCATATGATATGAAGAAACATTTGTATTCTCCTTGAACTTTGACAAGTATTTCCCTACTGCGTGCTGACATCAAGTGAAGGTGTGAATAGAACTTGCTTTTAGAGACAGTTTCAGCAGGAAGAAGGAGGAGTGTCAAGCTAATAAATAAATAAATACCCAGCCACATGGCAGGTTCCTGCCTGAGTCTGACGACAGCCCATTACTGTTCATTCTGTGCAGCTTTCTATACATAGTAGAGATTTGATTCTTTAAAATATAATTACAAACGCATTCAGAAATAAAAGATCAAATTTACTGCTTTGGCTCGCCACCGTAGCTCAGCGGCTTAGGTGCCAGACACATACACCAGAGCTAGCGGGTTCAAATCCGACCCGGGCCTGCCAAACAGCAATGACAATTGTAACCAAAAAATAGCTGGGCATTGTGGTGGGTGCCTGTAGTCCCAGGTACTTGGGAGGCTGAGGCAAGAGAATCGCTTAAGCTCAAGAGTTGGAGGTTGCTGTGAGCTGTGATGCCCCAGTACTCTACCCAGAATGACATAGTGAGACTGTCTCAAAAAAAAAAAAAAAAAAAATTACTGCTTTATAAAATCAAGCATCTTTTTATGTTTACTTGATATTTTCCCACCTGATGTAGTTGATCTTCTTTACGCACATTGATAAATACTCAGAATATCCTGAGCGGAGGTCCAGCAGAAAGACAACCACCCCAGCATCTCAGTGGGGAGCATTCCTGGCAGCCAATGTCCCAGAAATTCCAGAAGAGCCACCAACACAGTCCAGGGCCTCATCTTCAGAAGAATAGTCTCCAGGAAGGCCATACAGGGAAATGGTATTTATCTATTTTCTAAAGCACAGGTGAAGGCCATAACTAAACCAGCAGCATTAGTTATGATTTAAACACTCTGCTTCAGACGTTTTCATTAGGCAGCATGGACACTAACTATAAATTATTCATTTTATTTGTACTTCACTGCTCTCCTAATATGCAATTATGACTTACAAATTTGAATTTGAATTAAAGAACCTCATCTTTACAGAGATGCTTCACTTTTAGTTTGGGTTCAGATACATGTTGCTATACATTTGCTTAACATGTTACAGAATAAATTTAAATAGATATTATTCTCTTTAACATGTATATGAAATGAGCAATGTTTTTGTGTTAGCATAATTTAACTTTGTATTATATCAAATAATTTTTTTTTTTTTTTTTTTTTTTTTTTTTGCAGTTTTTTGCCAGGTCAGGATTTGAACCCACCACCTTCAGTATATGAGGCTGGCACCCTACTCCTTTGAGTCACTGGCACCACCCTCAAATAACTTTTTGAACAGTTATACTTTAAAAAGATGAAAATATAGTAGACACATGGTTAGAAAATATTCTTCCTCCTAAATACAAACCAAAATGCTAGTCCTCAAAGACACTTCCTTAGAGAGTCTTTCCATTTTTACAAGTTAATCAAAATAGGCATCTAAATTTCTGGTTTATGGATTCAAACACTTAGAATCATACAAAGACTCAATATTTGTCATGGCACGTTAAGTCTTCAAGAACTCTGCTCTCCAAGAATATGGCTAACTGATATTTTAAAAACACAGAAGTTAGAAAATTTACCCAAACATAAATTGTTAATACTGTCCAATGCAGAAATCAGCTTTCATTTTTAAACAACTAGCCAGCGTAAGGTGGTGTTTCAGTGGCTGGCTTGGGAGCCAGACTATCTGGGACTGAATCCAATCCTTTTTCACGAACTTAATAATCTTAAGCAAGTCACAAAATATATTATATTTCAGTTTCCTTATCTGTAAAATGAGAATAATGAATAGTAAAATCTTAGTGGTTTGTTAACTAGTAATAAATAAATGTATGGAAAGTGCTTATGTGAATAACTAGCATACACCAAACGTGGTTCAAAGTTTTAAGACTGCTATTGTTACGATCTTAGCACATAGTGTTCAAGCTAAATGTCAGGCCCTGTGATCAAAACTTACTATAAAAGGAATAATTTTTTCAGCCACCACTTACAGGTATAAAAGTCTTCTTTTTGTGCAAATATAAAAAGTGAAAAGTATGACATATCATCTCTCCCTATAATTGTTATTTTTACAAAAAGCTATTTCGTATACAAAAATTAAGACATAAGATTTTTTAAACTGCAAGAAAATTATATTTTGGTATACTTAGAAAATAAATGTATTTGAAGAATAAATGAGTATCAGAATATTTACCCAGATGGTTGATCACCAACCACTAAGAAAAAGTAGTAAAAATGTCTAAATGCTTTAAGTACGTTAAGTATTCCAAAAGTGATAAATCTTTTAAGAACCTGACATATATTTTGAAGCAACAGAAAACCAACCCGGCTTCCCACTGCAGAGGTAGAGTCAGATGTCACCCCTGGCGCGGGAGCACCCAGGAAGCCGGGGTGCAAGCCATGCACAGGCGCGGGAGGAGCATGCGCAGTCGCACTCCAGAGGGAGCAAGACTGAAAGACTGCCCCCGGGTGGCCAGCAGCCTTGAAGATGACCCTTGATATGTACAGGGTGGGAAAATTGGAAGGCAAGCACACGATTGGCATCAGCTGAGTGAGTTCCCTAAAGGGATATGGTTTATAAAACATAGCAGGACTCTTTTTTTTTTTTTTTTTAAGATAGCGTTTAAAACTCTTGCCCAGGCTAAAATGCTGTGTTGCAGCCCAGCTCACAGCAATCTCAAACTCTTGGGTTCAAGCCATCCTCTTGCCTCAGCCTCCTGAGTAGCTGAGTCCAGCTAATTTTTCTATTTTTAGTATAGATGGGGAGGGGGGGGAAGGGGGGGGTCTTGAGCTTGCTAAGGCTGGTTTTGGACTCTTCAGCTTTAGGGATCTTCCTGCCTCTGCCTCCCAGAGTGCTAGGATTATAGACATGAGCCACCATGGCCACTTATTTTCAAATTCTTAAACAGAATTTGAACAGAAAGAAATATGACAGATTTGTAACATTTTTAACATTTACCCAAAGCTTATTCTTGCTAGTCAAATCTCTTTGACATTGATAGTATACTAACAATCTACTGAGATGAGATTCACTTAGGAAAGTTCAATTAATTCCAGCTTTCAGATAAAATCACATCAGTGAACACTGCAACTTTCAAATGAGCCAGGAAAGAGATTTTACTCTAAAGAGGAACCAGTTTTCATGGCCATTTAATTATAAAACAGGCTTTGATGAGAAAACTGAGTTTAATGGAACAATAAAACAATAATTTTCCCCAATCTTGTTTTGCTTTTGCCCTACACGCATCTATCATCTTTTGACTATGGTTGCAGTGAAACAAACACACACACAAACAAAAAAATAGAGATCAGGGCGGCTCCTGTGGCTCAAAGGAGTAGGGAGCCATCCCATATGTTGGAGGTGGCGGGTTCAAACCCAGCCCTGGCCAAAAACCACACACACACACACACACACACACACACAAAAAAAAAAAAAAAAAAAAAAAAAAAAAATAGAGATCAGAGAATAGGGAGGAAAAGAGATGAATCATGAGAGAAGAAGGCAATGCTTCTCTAGAGCCCTGTGCTGAGAGAGATCAAGAAATCAAACCCCGGGAAGCATTCCAGTCCTGCTTCCTCTTATTTCTATACACATGTCTGACCAAGACAGATTTCTAAAAGATTCTTAATAATGTGAGTTCAGTTGCCAAATATTATTTTCTATTTGATTTTCATTATATAATTAAAAAATATTTTGCTGTAAATCAGCAGGTCACAAATTGTAACAGTTGAAATCAGACCAAAATACTAATTTTAAAGTCTAGGTAACTTAGAGAAAACAATCCTAGAATTTATATGAAACCATAAAAGACCTTGAATAGTCAATGAAATCTTAAGTAAAATAAAAATCTGGGTGGATTACACTACCGGGTTTCAAGATTACACTACCTGTAACTATTTACAAAGTTACAGTAATCAAAATAGCATGATGCTGGTATAAAAGTAGATATATAGTGTATTGGAATAGAATTGATAGCCCAAAATAAATCTATGCATTTATAGTCAGTTGATTTTCACAAAGGGGTCAAAAGCACAATGGAAAAAAGATAGACTCTTGAATGAATGGTTGGGAAAACTGGTTATTCACATGCAGAAGAATAAAACTGAATCCTTATCCCATAGCAAAAATAAAAAAAAAAAATCAACTCAAAATGGTTTTAAAATTTAAACATAAGATATGAAACTATAAAACTACTAGAAGAAAATACATCATAAAACCTTGTTGACCTTGGTTTGGGAAAAGAATTTTTGTATTTGATCCCTAATGCACAGGTAGCAACAACAACAAATAGAAAAAAACGAGATTGCATCAAACTAAAAACCTTTTGGACAGTAAAGGAATCAACAACAGAGTAAATGGACAATGTACAGAATGAAAAATGTTTTTAATAATAAGTTAGAAATATAGAAGAGAAAATATTTTTAATAATAACTCAGAAATATATAAGAAAATAAAATATCTCAACAGCAAGAAAAAATCTGATTAAAAATAGATAATTAATTTGAACGGACTTTTCTCAAAAGAAGACACACAAATGATGAACAAATATCTGAAAATATGCTCAACATTATTTGTCACCAGGGAAACGGAAATTAAACTTACAATGATATGTTACCTTATACCCTGGTTATTAGAGAAAGAAGAAAGATTAGTGCTGGAAAGAATATGGACAAAAGGGAGCCTTAATGTGCTATTGCTTACCATTTAAATTAGTATAATTATTATGGAACACAGTATAGAAGTTCCTCAGAAAATTAAAAATATGACTACCATATGATACAGAAATATAGCCAAAGGAAATGAAATTAGTATGAGGGAGAGGTATTTACACTCTCATCTTTACATGAGTTACAATAGCAAAGATACAGAGTGAAGTGTTCATTAATAAATGAATGGGTGAGGAAAATGCACCTAATGGAATCCTCACACTATGGAATACTATTCAGCCTTTATAAAGAAGGAAATTCTGTCACTTGTAATAAGGTGGATGAATGAACCTGGAGGAAATTATGCTAAGTAAGATAAGTCAGACATAGAAAGAAACACAAATACTTCATGATCTTGTATGTGGAATCTAAAGACATTATGGCAGCAGAGAGTAAAATGGCAGTTGCCAGGGGCTGGTGAGAGAGGGATGGAAACCAGATATTGGTTAAAAGGCACAAAGATGTCGGTTAGGGTGAATAAGTTCAAGAGATCTAATGTACAAAATGGTGACCGCAGTTAATAATTGCATAGTGTTTATTTGATAATTGCTAAGAAAGTAGAGCTTTAGTCCTCTTACCACAAAACAGGTTGTACAATGATATGTTAATTGGCTTGCTTTAATTATTTCACGATATATACATCTATGAAAACATCACCTTGTGCACTGTAAATGTACACAATTTTTATTTGTCCATTATACCCTAACAAACTGAGAAGAAAAAAAGAAAAAAAAAGTCACCCATGGCCGCAGTTGAGCATTAAAAATGAATAAATAAATTCTAGGTAACTAGGATTTGTTTGCCTAATTAGGCTATGATTTGTATGTTCTAGTCATGTTTACCTTCATTAAGTGTTATTTTTATGGAATCTTTGGCCATGTATCAAAGTTAGGCTTATAAATACTGCATTCATGACAGAGTTGGCAATTACCATGATTCTTTTGAATGCTTATAAGCAGTTATACAAGAGCTCTGGGGGTGAATGTAACCTTCCTATTATCTTCTACATCTGAATTATACTTGGAACAAGTGTAAGGCTTCTCCATAGCATCAGAGAGGACTGTGTAATTTACCTATAATTATTGCTCATATAATTATTTGAGGACAAGTTTTCATTTGAAATTTCAGGCAATGTTACGACGACTGCATTGACAGTAAAATATTGTTCTAGGAATTTCAGAAAGAATGATAATCATGCAAGATATTATTAATCTGAGATGTTGCTTGACCATTATATTCTACAGATTAAAGTTTTATGAATATCACAAAATGAAGATACTGTAGATGGGATTAATGTCCAAGCTCATACATTTGTAATGCCAATATTTTGAATGTTGACCCAAAATCTGAGAGATAGCCACCAGTGAGATGGGGAAGCAGCATGCTATCCAGTCTTTGATATAAGATAGAGCTTGTTGTTTAATATCATATTCTATTCCAAAAAGGTACCAAACTGTTTTTTTACTTTTTTGGTAGAAAATCAGAATAAAGCAATCTATGACATCATAAAATAAATATAGATAGACCTGAAGACAAATTTACATGGAAATTGATTTTATTATTATATAATATTATTGTCCATTTAATTTTTAGAGACTATTTCAACATGAAATCTTTTAGACATTCTAAAAGATTAGTGCATGTTACTAATGCCCTTTCACCATATATGTTCCTTGAACACCTCAGAAAATAATGAGTGCCTTATAAAGCATACAATTGAATACGGAGGATAAGTTGAGAAAAGAATGGCTATCTTTCATCCAGAGAAACTCAAAATTCCTTATAAAACTTAAATAACAATGATGCTTCCTATTTTCCTTTTCATACAAAATAATTGAGGAAAACACACCGCAATTTCAAAATGGCCAGACATGAATGAAAATCAGAGGGTAACCCCCATAGGCAAATCTTTATTGATCCTTAATATTAATTGTTATGATTATAAGAGAATTTCTAATGTGACTCAGTATGGAGTCACACACACACAAACACACATACACACTCACACACACACACTCACACTCGAAAGGTAATATCTGTAAAACTGGAGAGGCAAGAACTCACTTTGGAAGTCCTCCTTATTGTCCTAAATATTTAACTTCTCTTATATTTCTTACATTTTACAATTCCTTTGTACAAAAAAGCAGTGTTCAAATACTACAGAAAATCTTACGTTGATTGCACTTGGGCTTCATGAATATTTCACTGGATACTCTGCCCTCAGGGCCTTGCATCACTAGAGCATTACACTCTTTGCTTGATGCATAAATTATTCTAAAAATGCTCCCAATTTCAAGCAAGGTCAGCACAGAAAATCTGAATATAAACAAGATTAATTTTATGCAATTTGAATATAAAAATATAGTAGTTAAGAAAGAAACATCATTTGTAACTTGTTTTTATTTTTTTTTGCAACATAGTTATTTTTACTTCATATACTCAGTTACGACTTTTCTAAATAAAATTCATTCTGATGCTACATTTTATATAAAAACATTCATTTTAGTGCTTATTCCTCTTTCATCAAGTATTTGTCACACACTCATTGTGTTCTAGAAGTGTTGCCAGCAACAAGGGAAATAATGATCAACAGGAGAGATTTGTTTCTTCCCCTTACCAAGCAAATAAATTGTTACAATTGTGATCAAGGAAATAGTGGAATTGAAGGGAAGACGATAAGAAAAACTTCTGTATGAGGAAATGGCATTTAACCTAAGCCCTGAAGGAACCAGACCTGGGAAATCAGAAGAGAGAATGGTCTTGGCAGAAGGAGGAGCAGAAAGAGGAAAGAATTTGGCATGTTTGAGAGAAGAAAAGGGCCGCTCTAGGTCTAGCAGTTAGCTGAGCACAAATGGCTGAGATGAGAATGGGCAATGAGGCAGGGTCTAGATCACAGATTTACAGGTCTCGGTAAGGAGTTGGACTTCATTCTTAGTACCCCTCAATAGTGTTCACAGGGGAGTGACCTGATTTGATTTCTAGTACAAGAAGCTCTCTCCCCACTGCTCTGCAGAGAGGCAGAGATGGATGACAGGGGCGTAGGCTGCTCAGGCCAAGGAAACACAGGAGCAGGAAGAAGGAAAACTCAGACAATAATTCAGAAGATAAGAGGGTAAATTCAGCTTAAATCATTTATTCTAGTCAGAGATAAGAATAATTACTGCAAAATTATTGCAAAAACATATTTTGAAGAAGTAAAATATTTCTATTTTAAAAAAAGAATTATGGAGCCCAAAGAAAACACAGATTTCACTCAGCTAATATCTCACTTTATGATGGAGGAACTAGAAGTCTGAAAGCTGAAATATCTTGCCTTCCTTTGCCACAACTCCTAGAAAATCCAGTATTTATCAAGTTTATAGCTGTTGGTCTAGTGTGCTTTACGTCAAGCCATGTTGAGTTTCAGGATGAAATGTTAATTGAGAAAATGTACACATAAAAACCATCACCAGTGAAACCAAAGGATAAAGATGACAATTGCTTAAAGGGAAAACAGTTCTAAGAATAAACAAACTGGCAGTTATTCTTTTTCATATGTGGCAATGTGCAGTATCTACCGAATTTTCAGACCTTTTATCTTGCTTATTGCTAAAATTACATTGTGTAAATTTTGTCTTTATGGGTGTCTCTTTTAATGAACTCCTAATTCAGTTCTTCATTCAGTTCTTCTTCTGAACTTCATTCAGTCCTAAATGAACTGAATGAAGAGTATATTCACAAAAGGGAGATTTATCGATTTCTGGTTCAAGATTTCAAACTGCTGTTTATCTCTTTTCCCTACAGAACAGGTTCTATTATATTATTGATAAAATATAAGAAGGATAAATTATATAAACCCACAATCTACATTTAGAAGTCCAAGGACTTCTAAAAAGCCAAGCACAAAAAAAGATCTAAGTTAAAGATGAGACTAAACACGGGAGGATTGAAGGAAAATCAATATAGGCAGAGTAAATGCTCCCAGCTCTTTCCTCACGTTACTGCCAGGTATTTACCATCATGGGTTTTTATCAAAAAACAAAATCTCTCTGTGACCTGAAGGTATTAATGTTACTCCTCCCAAACTCTCACCTTTCCTCTTGTCAGTAGGCCAACAGAAACACCAGTGAACAATTTACAGTATTACTCTTAAGAGGATCTAATGTCAATAGACATTTGATAAAAAACAGCAACTTAAAAGTAAAAAGATGCCAAAAATTAAGAACAGTCCTGAAATCAGAACACATTTAAACAAAACAGCAGAAAACAAAATCCTCTAACTTCAAGGGAGCTGAGGATATGAGGTTTACCGAAACAAAAATAAAAATCTAAAAATTAAAAAAAAAAAAAAATCAACTAGTAAGAACCAACTGTAATTTTAAATGACCAACAATATTTTTAAAAATTGAAAGAAAGACCGAAAAGGTTTTAAAAAGTTGGGATAATGAAACAAACCAAAAAAAAAGAGAGACACAAAAGAAACAGGGCCAATTTAACAGCTTTGTAAATTTTCTGCAAGTGTTAAAAGTTAACAAAAGAAAAGAAAGGAGATCATAGGTTGAAGTGATCAAATTATATCATAGAATTTCCTAAATTTGAAGAGGTTTCATGTGATAGGATATTCTACTTACGTAGCACAAGGTACAAAAAATTTAAAGAAAAAATTAAAAAATTTCCTATTGTTTTCCAGAAACAAAACAAAACAAAACAAAAAACATCACTGTATTTGTTTCCTCGAAATGCTGTAACAAAGGACCAAAAATTGGGTGGCTTAAAACAACAGAAATGTGCTGTCTCACAGTTTTAGAGACAAGATCTCCAAAATCAGAGTGTTGCAGGACGTGCTTCCTCTCCACCCTGTAAGTAAATCCTTCCTTGCCTCTCTGTAGCTTCTGGGGGTTGGCTGGCAGTCCCTGGCACTCTCTGCCTTCATCATTACATGATGTGTGTCACTGTCTCCACCTGGCCATTTTCTTTTTAAGAGTACCAGCCATATTGGATTCCTGGGCCATCCTTCCACTAGGACCACATTTTAATGTAATAAGTTAAAGCGTAAGGTCACATATGGAGGCACGGGGTGTTAGAACTTCAACATATCTTTTGGGGAGGAGACACATTTCAACTCCTAACAGTCAGTGACACAGAAATAAGAACCATATTAGCACAAGAGCCGTTGTCCACAATAGTAAGTGTTAATATATAAAGCAGTGCCTTCAGAATAAGTGGGAAAAATGTTAATCAGCTTAGAAGTCCATGCCACGGTTAATTATCAATCAAAAGTGAGGTAAGATAAAGACATGTTTAGATATTTGAGGAATCAGAAACTTCTCCTCCAACCTACCCTTTCTCAGTGGAAACTCTACCTTCCTACCTTGATCACCTCCTTAAGTTGACCTAATTTTCATAGACTGGACATAAACCACATGTAGTAAGCCCTATGTCATCATGTCGCACACCTCTGTATATTGACCAGTTTGTTACGGTCCCTTAGGTGGCCAACTTACAGAGGTTCTACTGCAATTGGAGGATTTTCTCTGGCAAAAAGCAGAAAATCCTTTTGGCCTGACAAAAAAATGTCTCCAACATGGAAGAGTGATAATGCCTTTCACAGCAAAAATTAGGATTGATCTACATAGATGATCCTGAGTAGGGAACTTCAGGAGGGAGGTACACAGCAAGCACTGGGAACTGGCAGAATAAATAGATGAATTTGAAATAAATGAGAGAATAACATGTAGTGTGATCCATTTACTATAGCTCTAAAAACACCATTGCTGATTGCCCACATTCATGGTGACACTGAACCTGATGAGAAGCACAGATATTCACAGAGTGCCAACAATCATAAATTGCGTTTGAATAATTGTGCATTTGCCATTCTGCAAACACTCTTCATTGATTTCTACCTTTAGAATCAACCCATAGGTAACTCATAAACTAATTAACTGTGAGTACAGAAGAATGTCAGCACAAATTGTGAAAATGTGAAACAGCAGCACACCTGTTAGGTATTGGATCAGAAAACCTGGGAGGTAGAGAGGGAGTCTGGAACTTCAGTTACCTTCATCTTATACAATGTGGACCCCAAGTCTCTTATCAAATAGAAAGTGAATAAAAAATGGATTTATAAATTAGACTGTTTAAAAGCAATCAGATGACCCTGTAGTTTGGGTGTGAGAAGTGCAACCTTCCCTCAGGCTTGTACACCTGCTGATTCCTCTGCCTAGAAATATTTTACTTCAGATATTCACACGGCTTGCTCCCATACATCCTTCACATTTCTGGCCAAATGTTAACTCTTCAGTAGATTTTCCTTGACATTGTCATTTCTGTTGCTTTACCATGTTTTTTTCTTTCTTCACGGCACTTATAAACACCAACCAGTACAGTATATGTTTCTTTATTTATCATCTATTTCTACTGCTAGAATGTTAAGTTTGGCGAGGTTAGTGCTTTGTCACTGCTCAATTTCACACACCTGGATTAATGTCTGATACATTAAAAAATGCCTATATATGGACATATATGTATATGAAAACAACTGGTGAAGGAACTAACTGGAAGCAAACTGGAGGGATATATATTGGTTACGTATTAGCACATAACCAATTACTTCAAAACAACAATAAGCATTTCTCATCTTATAATTTTTGTAAGCCAAAAGTTCAGAAATAGCTGATTTGGGTAGTTCTGTTTCTGTTGCCTCACGTGGCGCAGGCTTCAATCATTTAAAGGTGTGCCTGGGACTGAGGAAGCTGCTTCCAAGATAGAAGAGTCCCAGGCCTGAGAGCACAGGCAGCCTGCTGGCAGAGGCCTCAGTTCCTCACCGTGCGGACCCATCTGCACAGCTGGTTGGCGTCCTCAGATGGCCTCCCTCTGAGCAAGAGATTCAAAAAACTCAGGCAGAGGCCACAATGGCTTTTTGACCTTAATCTTGAAAGGCACACATTATTATTTCCTCAATTCCTATCGGTTACACAGATGGTGGCTATTCAGCAAGGGAGGGATCTTCACAAAGGGTTGAATGCCAGAAAGAAAGATTTGTGGGGGTCATATTGAAAGCTATGGGAGAATATGGAGAAAAAAACAATATAAAGGATTTAAACTTTCATGTATTATTGAAGGAAATCAGAAGATAACATGTAGAGCTGATAAATCAAAAAGTAGTGGTTCACATACTGGCTTGAGGTATCACTGTAACCAACTGGTGGCGTGATTGGGGCCAGCTTGTACAAGCCCACAAGAGCAGATTTTGAATTTTCAAGAATTATGTGAATTGGTTATAAACATAGCTATACCTAAAAATCAAATAATATTAACTTGTAAATATAAAAATTATAAGCAAAGGTAATGAATGCTCAAACTTGTCACTTCCAAATTATGCTATTACATTTTACTGTTACTTACACTCTTGAGATGATCACTGAACTTTCTGCATCTGTCTGCAGAATGCCGTGCTGCGACCAGCTTTGTGGGCTCCCACCTGTGTGATGGCTAGTTGGCAGGTTGCAATCATCACCATGAGATCATTTGTGCTACAGCAATCATCAAGCCCTAAATATCAGGGAATGACTTATTGTGTTGCTAATTGTTTACACTGAAGAAAGTAAGGGAGAAAATGCTAATAATGCTGATTAAATTTAAAGGTGTGGTTCTCTATTCTGTTCCACACATCCACCTCTCTGTTTTTGTGCCCGTACCATGCTGTTTTGATCACTATTGATTTATAGTATCGTCTGAGATCCGGTAGCGTGATTCCTCCTGCTTTGTTTTTATTTCTGAGTAATGTCTTGGCTATTCAAGGAACAAAAAAGAATTTGTAAAGCAAGTAGCACAATATCTGACATTACAAACATTTTGGCCAATGTTATTGGCCAATAGCAATAATAATGCTATTGTTAATTAGCATTATTATTGTTGTCTAGTATTTTTCCCCCTAAGGGAGAGGATGCTGGTTTTTCTAACATCATAGGACCTCTGATTCCTCAGTTCTTTGTGAAAATTTAGGGAATACACAATGACTAATTTTTAGTGCCAGGAATATTTACAATCTTTTGACACATTTCAGTCTCAAAATGAAGTCAAGACTTTTGTTTTGTTTTGTTTCGTTTTTTGATTTTTTTTTTTTTTTCTGATTGGGGTAGCAAAACAATTTTAGCTCTAGACACCAACAAACACTGATTGTCAGTGACTTATTGGGTCAAGTGTGAAGGATTGAGCTTAGTAGGAGCTTTTCACTATCCATTTCTTCTAGCATCCTCCATTTGAAAAAAGAAAACATCTCTGGCAGCTGAGTAGCTGCTGGTGTTGTTCAGTTTTTCTGGAATGAAACTGTGTCTGTTAACTTTCTCCTGTTTTGAATTGCTATCTTTTTTCCTTACACAATTTCCTAGACCGAGATAAATTCCTATAACTCCATCTACCGGGAGTTCTAACATTTCTAGTTGGTCTGAAAGTGTTTTGAACTCATTAGCATTCTCCCTGTCTGGGATTCCAGATTTGCTTTTACAAAATATCGAAAAAGAGTAACTGCTGTACTTTCCCAGCCAAGTGCAAAACGTGTGAAATAGATAAAATTTGCTTTGGGGACTTTTTAAAATTTTCACTCATGTTTTATTCCTGTCTATTGAAATCTTGTGCCTTCTCTCTGACTGACTATATTATCAGCTAGATATTTAATGATTTAAACCATGCTGCTATATGTCAATTCCCATTTTAATAGTACTTAATATTCCAAAGTAATGCATCCCTGATGGTGACATAAGAAAAATAGGAGGCAGCGGCTAATGGGAATAAACTCTTTTTAATTCATCTGAAATTATATAGTGTAGGAAATTAACATGTCTAACTAATCATGCTGTCAGTTCTTCCACGCTTGATATTAGCTGTTTTATTACAACCACCTATATGCAGTACTGCATAGTGGTTGATCACTTAATGCCTCTTGGGCTTACTTTCATTATCTGTAAAATAGGGATACAAATTTTTCCAAGAAATACTATTATTAAGATTTAATCAGGAGTATGTACAGTAGTCCCTTGCTTTGCTATTTTCAGGGAAGTGGTCCCAGGACCCATATGGATTCTAAAATCAGCAGATGTTCAAGTCCCTTATATAAAACAATGAAGCATTTGCATATAACCCATACACATTCTCCTATTTACTTTAGGACATCTCTAGAGTACTTGTAATATCTGAAATAATGTAAATGCTATACAAATAGGTAAGTAGTTTTTATCCTATTTTAATTAATTTTATTTTATTGTTACATTGTTATTTTTCTTATTCTCCCCTCCCAATATTTTTGATTTATGATTGGTTGAGTAAAGATGTGGAACTTGGGGGTATTGAGGGTGGATTGTATATGACATACCACACTGTCTGAAATAATAAATCAAGCTCTCAAAATGGAACTGTATGGCAACATGACATAACCATCTTGTTTTAAAACTGAGAAAATGATGGCTTAAAGTTGTGGTGATTTGCCTAACTTAAGAATGAGTCAGTTGGAATATGGATCAGAACCTAGGTATTCTCATGTCCAGGGCAAAAATAATTCATTGAGAATAAATATTCCCAAATATTTGTTAGAAAAGCATTTCTTGGGTTCTTTCTCTATCTAAATAAAGAAATATATATATATTTCAAGTAGCTCACAAAAATAAACAATACATTTAGGGAATGTGATGAGCAGAAATTAATTTGAAAAACTTTTTTTAAATTCTAGATTGATATGAGGTTCACCTGAAAAATTTTTATAGTACTGAATGAAGTTTTCTTTTGTTCTCTAGGCCTATACATTTGTTTTACAGTTGGTATTTTTTGTAACTTGTTAGGAACACATTCCAAATTATCAATAAGTGTGAATTTTCCCCTCTTTTCTCTCTCACATTGTTTTTTGCTTCCCTTCCTGGTACTTATTTTGTAACCCTGCCCGGTCATAATTTTATTTTTTATTTATTTTTTAATGAAGATTTTATTTTTAAGATTTACAATATTCATCTTTCTGATGATTAATAATCCATTTACAATGGATTATTTGAAATGAGTACATTTAATAAAATTTGCACACTCCTGAACATACAGAAGTATATCAAAATTATTCTGTGTGATAAATCAGAAATATTTAATAATGTACTATTACATAGACATCTTGCCTTAAAATCACATTTAACTCATTTCAGTCTTGTTAGTTTTTTGCCATGTTTGGTGAGATTGATTCAACATCTATTTTTATCAGTTTTATTGTTATTACTATTTTAACTTTTGTATACATGTATAATGTTATTTTATAATGAGATGCATATTTAAGGTCACTATTTTCTACTCTCTAATCATTTTTTGTTCATGATTATTGTTGTTACTGAGGGTAATTTGCCTTCTGTATTCATATTGGACCCAGGTGCAACTTTCTAAATCCGTTTCCTGCACTTTTTTGGTTTTATCTTTATTTTACATATATCTATTTTTTTCTTTATATTTTGAAATTTCCCTAAAGTTGTTGCCTAGCTATTTACTTTAGCTATTCTATTGTTTTCCTTTCGTTATTTTTTAGTGATTGAGTTACAATAAAAATATCTTCTGTTTATCCAATTTTGTTTCACTTTCTTTTTAATAGTATCCTGGGTTTGTTTTAGAGAGAGGCATTATATTCCTGACTCTTTTTAACACAAAACTTTGTATCTTAAAGGGGTTTAAAATACTTTTCCATTTCTAAATGATACAAGTTTTTGTAGAAATATAAAACTGGAATAATAGCTTAGTACTTCCTAAGTCGAATGAGTGAGGTTATTAATATTGGTAAGGGGGATTGGATAGTGAAGCTGTGGACTAGTTGTGGAGGAGAATGGA
Organism: Loris lydekkerianus; assembly: GCA_963574355.1. Taxonomy (NCBI): domain Eukaryota; kingdom Metazoa; phylum Chordata; class Mammalia; order Primates; family Lorisidae; genus Loris; species Loris lydekkerianus. The sequence goes on along the minus strand of CAUYPK010049871.1, from coordinate 2,326 downwards.
AGATGTAATAGAAAAAGAACAAATGAAATGATTAATGAGAAGCAAAAGGACTTGCCATGAATTTATGACTATGTTTTGCAAATTCTATCTGCCCTTGCCTCAATATTAATGGGAAATGGAGTTTGCTATAACAATGTCTTTATATCCCATAGTTTGATAAGTGCAATAAAGTTGTCAAGATATGGTTATACATTTTTTTCCAAACATTTCCAAAATGGACAGATAGTTTGATAAAGATAGAGTCTCTCTTGCCAGGAGAAGTAAATTTCAGGAAACAAACAGAATGCATTTTATTTATGTACTCATATGTATGCATTTTCATATTTATTTTGTTTTGCCAATTTAAACTTCCAACTGTGGCTTTCTAAGTTACATGAGTTTCAGTATAGTATTTTCAGGCTCAATCCTACCTGATATTTTTTATCATACCATTTCTAGTATTAATTAACTGAATAATTCTGAGCATTTCTGGTGAGACCTTATCAATGTTCTGAAAAGAGAGAGAGAGATCACAATGTCATTATCTATTGTTAAAATAATGCTGTGCAGTGGGACTCCAAATCTCAGGGGCTTGAAGCAATTAACATTTGCTTGGCTCACACATCTTAAAGTTGGTGATTTAGGTTACACTTCATTGGTAAGTTCGCCTTGTCTCCATGTGGATCATGGGGCAGGTGGTAGTTGGCAGCCGGGGCAAAGAGGACAGAGCTTCCTGCCTTTTAACACAGTTGACTAGCATGGGCATGATGTCGCAACAGTGACAGAATAAACTCACCATGCCCAGCTGTACAACCTCTACTTAGTGTGCAAACAGTCCATTCACCAAAGCAAGCCACATGGCTAAACTCACAATTAAAGAACAGGTGACTATACAGGTGCCCATGAGAGGCATTGCAAAGCCAAGGTGCAAAACATGAATTTAGGCAGGACCCTCCTGTCCCTACACATGACACAAACTTATCATTGATTAGCTGCATATGCACAAATTACAATCTTTAACTGAATATTTTGACTTCCTATTTATAGGTAGGAATATCTTTTTTATGATAATTTAGCATCTGTGTCTCAGAAGACCTAATTAGATCTCTCTTCCTGAATGTCTGTGAAGGTTTTTATGTGTGTGTATGAGTGTGTGCTTTTGGCATCTGTTTTAACTTAAGCATCTATGGCATGCTGTAGGGGAACACCAGGGATATGTTCACGAAGGCATTTCGTATAGGAGTGTCAAGGACTGGAGCACAGCACGAGATCTGCCTCAGGGATTGGGAGATTGGTGATTCTGTAAACATTTTGCCAATCTGTGTGCGTCAGATTCTTTTTTCTTGCTTAAAGTTGTATAAATTGTATTTGGGACCAAATGGCGAGGGCTTGTAATATCTTTCTCTGGGGAAAATGCTGTTCATGAATTAATCTTATCCTTTTGAAATTTGTTGTTTTGTTTTATTTTCCATGGCAAATGACTAGAGCTATAAGTGTACAATGCAGGATTTCTAAAGTTCTCCTTGCATAATAACTGTAATCATTATGAAAAGTTAGGAGATGTATATGCTCTTTTCTTTTCCAAAAATTGATACCTGCAGGTAACTGTAGGGAAAGATTGTCATACCTCATTTTGGTTGGTCTTCCCATCCCTACCTCTGCACCCCCAGAAGGAGTATCCTACCTGTGGTTGGTCAGATTCATGCATCACAGGGGAGTCATTTTTGTGTATATGGTTTTTCCTGTGCCAATGATGACTTAAGATGGTTTTGGAATCTCACAGGTAGCATAGGTACTCTAGACCTCTGGGTAACCTTTTCTCATTGTATTAACTGAATTTTTAAGTTGGATTTTTGCTAGCCCTGCCTATTAGCCCATCAGATTGGTCCCATCTGATTGGTAAAATCAGAAAGTAGAATAAAAATTAAGGTAAAAATGAATGAGGAATGCTATTTATCCATTGTGATTTCCATATCTTAGGACTAAATTTAGTCTGGACAACTTGAGGTGTCTGGCATTTAGAAATCTGTCAGATCTCTTCTTCACCTACCTATACGTGAACATTCATTGGCACTCACTTAGGTCACAATTTTTAGTTCCATGACCTAGTAAAGCAAGCATCACTGAAAATATGGGATAAATTAAATAATAATATGATTACTGAAGCTTATTAACACTTATATTTTTAATCAATTATTTTATAACTGAAACAAGTCAAAACACTCCAAGAAGATCTAGAAAAGAGAAGAAAAGAAATTCTAGAAAATCCCCTGTGGACGGGCCTACATTGTTTTTCACCCTACCTTCTTCCCCTGCTACCCTTATTTACCCTTCACCTTTGGGCCCT